>JAVFBX010050703.1:0-17306 GCA_034783855.1 Mopalia kennerleyi | reverse complement strand
CGGTGCGCCGTTATTTTTACGGTAGTTGGTTGGCAGCATGAGCTGCCAGTAATCTACCGTCAAATTTACGGTATATAATTAACAGTGTACCAGCAGATTTATATGTCACCTTAGCCATTTTCTTCAGCCTTCTTACAGCACGACTGGTTGGCTGTGTGGCCAATGTAGCCGGCAGTTACTGTGGATGGGTCGGTGCCTGTTGTGGGTTTGATTCCTAGACTGCTTTCTTCTTGGATGTTGTCCCCAAAATAACAAATACGTTACGGTTAATAGTCCATTTCTAAATCAAAAGTTAGGCTCTATCATACATAACAGCAGTTCATTAAAGTAAATAATGCCAATAAGATTTTTCAGGGATTGTGTACAGGCTTTAGAAGCGCTTATTGGGCTATGGCTTGGAAGAGGGCAGAAGCCATTAACAAAGCTAAGTGTCCTTATTCTAAACAAAATGCTTGCCTTGGTGCCTATTTCTGTATATTTGCACTCGGTACCTTCCTGACAGTGCGAGTGTCAGTTTCGACCTCCAAACACGTATTGCAGTTCGCTTCACATATGAAGAAGTAATAGGCGTCTATTTGGTTAAAAACTTAAGAATCCAGAGCGGGCCTTCTTAGATCGATAAATATCATAAAGTCGGTAAATTTACAGACCAGTTCTCTCAATCTATAGTCCTGGATCATTTGCATGGAATGATACTTCACTGTGGACAGAATCCAGAAATATTGGACTTACATTGATAACTTGACCGACATATCATTTTACGGTAAACATCATGGTTTCCATTTTCCTTACAGATCTATTTTCTCTTTCAATTTGATGGGGGACACGTGATATGTGTCGAATTATAACATCTGAACAGCTATCCAGGATTACATCGTATCCGAGTTTTAACAGCGAATAAGGAGACATTGGTATAATGATGGATTGAATCGATATAAAATAGCACTTGTCTGACTAGTTGACTGGATTACATTGAGCACAACTCACAGTCAAAATCAACAAAAATTTCAGCTCAAGCCATACATTGGTTTGTAGTAGTTTCCAACTGATGGCTATTAGTACTGTTGCAGGCCTGTTTATTCCTTGTGTGCTTCCCTGTCCGATAGGCTAGAAACACACGCTTATACCAGGCATGTATTATCTGAAGCTGCAATTATTTACTCATTGGTCCTGATTTACAACGATAAAACCGATTAAGTTTTTTTTAGAGAGTTTTTGTCTGATTGGGGTTTTACGACGCTCTTACGGATATTTTACTCATATAGGGGTAAGGAAATCACAAAGTTCACAGAGTGATAACAAAAGATATGATTGCACTGCAGTGAAATGTCTATTTTATGCGTGACTAAACGCCTGATATATCAATGTTTAATAAATACTAAATAATTAAAACCATCACACACTACGACATATGATGAACAGTGAAAAGAAAGGTATGCATCAATACTTAGGACATTATTTATACTAATAGCAGTTACACAGTTCCTTATTTCCGAGATATATTTGGACGATTGTGACAACACACTTAGGGATAGCATACAATCAGGCCATATACCCTTCCTGTTTCACAGCGTGTATTTCTATAATCAAATTGTTGTGTTATTTTGTCGATTTATAGAGTCGATAGAACACTTTTATTCCGCAAGAAGACTCAATCTAGGTCATGAAATACAAAATTTACATGTATCTAGTCAAATAGTCCAAACCGGAATTGAGGAAACCCTATCGTAGGTACAAGCCCATATCAACATTAAAGGAAATGAAGCTACTATAGCAGAGCAACTAAACACAGTTTGACGAAGAACCCAAATAAGATGTGATAGCTGGATTGAACGTAAGTGCAATAATTCAATAATGTCCCGGCAGGTTCTTAACAATTGGCAGAACGAATTGGATAATGAATTATAAGTTATATTTTAGATGTGAAAACAGCATATAACCGTCCATATTGATTAGTTAACAAACAAGAGAATATCGTGATAACTCGTTTACGCCTTGGGAAAACTGGTTTGAAATCCCATGTAGCAAAACTCATCCAAAATTACCTCATCGGTCTGTGCCCGATGCAACGAAGGAGAAAAAACAATAGTGCCAAAACTAAACCAAAGAAAAAGCTAACGTCAATTCAATTTAAATCAACTAAATATGTATTTAACGTCCGCCACATAAGAACCTATATTAATTCATTATCGACTACTTAAAGACCATCGGATATTACAAAATAGTAAAAAAAAAAACACTATGTAATTTAAAATATAGCAATCTCATCCTGAAATGAAGACATGGCGGCACCGGATATACCATGTTCTGTGTGGGCCGTCTATCACATGGTCCTTGGATTTTACGTTAAAAAGTAAACCAAAATATAAAAAAAGTTGAGATAATAAACTAAGGAATGAATTAGGATAACAGAAAAATTTGGATCAACATCGAATTATTTTAATAAACTACAGGAAGTATGGATGTGGTGATACCATGTTTTGTGTGGGCGGCATGAAATACTAGAATAAATCAATTAGAAGAATTATGAGTGTTATTAAACTATTACGGTATGACTATTATTATTATTATTTTTACTATTTATATTATTACATTACATTATCTGGTGTCCCTTATACAAAAATATGCTACACACAGTTTGCACCTATTTACAGATACTCAAGACAGACATACTAAATACTAATGTATGGAAGTGGAAAGAAAACAACTTCGAACTGGTTGCATCTACTTATATAATAACACACTCAGAAGATCATTTTAGGCATACATGTGATCCCTTGAAATGTCAAACGCAGTATCAGTATTAAGGCTAAAAGCCAATCATGTTCTCTTACTTACGCTCTTTTAGATATATACAGGCACAAATGACCCATTCTCTATCCAGAGGAATGAGCAGTTGTTTTATCGGAATCGAATCTGTGTACAAAGGACGGGAACGAGACAATAGATCTGAATAGATTGTTTTTATTCAAAGTTATAATTTTATACTAGTATTATTTATTAATATATTGGAATTATACGTTAGTAAAGGCTTTGTCAGTAATTCGTTTTCTTTAACTATGGCTATGGAAATGAAATTAAAAACAAACAATTACATAAATAAGACAAATGAAAAAAATCTATATAAATGGTGTGACTGACGTGTCGCGAAATCAATCTCCGGAAGCCGCCCTAAAACCACAATTTCAACAACAAATGTTACATTCATACTTGAAAACGATCTATAGAATGATATTAGGTTTAAGGACTTTAGCCAACAATATGTATTGTCAGCCTCGACAAAAATCTATTGTTGACTGAAAACTGTCAAATGCCGCTCCATCCATTGTTGCTAAGATACAAGGTTGCTGTTTAGTCGAAAATATAATGACTCAAAGAGATACATAGCTAGAAACAAACAAGTATAAAACAATCACAGCCGTGATATTATGCATTGTGAATTGATACCGAGTTCTATGATTCTTCAATTCTACACACAGCCTAAGGCGAATAATGGATAATTTCATCAATATAATATTAATTTACTTAATGCTAATTGCTCAATTCATGCGTAGTTTGATGGTGGACAATGTGGTACGGAAATTATACCACTTTTTGTATCAGCCGAGAGATTCTGTAAACCTCCTTCGATGTTGTTCATAACTGTTCAACCATTCTCAAGAATGTTGTTCAATCTTGCACGAAATTGATTGGATATGACTGTTAATCTCATAGAGAATATGTTTTTACACTGACCAGTAGGCCCTCTGCTTGACGACATTATCATCTATTTCGAAGTGTCAGATCTCTAAAAAAAATAATTGTTGTCCATATATATGCTTTACGTTACTGGAGAATATGCTGCATGTAAATCATCAATTTCATCAACTTATTTTCCTGTTTTCCTGGAGTACTGTGATGGGATTCGAATCTTTTCCTCCGCCAACATTTCAAAGCTCCTGGCTTAATGTGTCTAGTACATTACCAGAAACAAGTTACAGAGTCATCCACCATGGACTCGGGACGGTGCCCAGTATGGTAAAGGTGTGTTGACCATTTTTCATATAATAACTCCATGTGGGTCCAATGTCACTCTGCAGGGTTTTCTATTCTTTCAAAAATGTTCATGTCAATAATTTTAAGCAGATGTTTATAACAAAAATATAAAATATCGAAAGGCACTGAATATACGCTGGTAAAATGTATCTATAAAACTAACTATGAATGTTGCAGGTTTTTGTTCGAGTAATAGACGGATTGAACAAGGACTTCGTGTTTGAAGCATCTGGTTCGCCTCAGGTAGATTCGGATTCAGGTGCGTATTCAAACACAAACTTATGTATGTACGCTCGGTATATAATGTGGACGATAACTGGCGACAGGTGGTTACGAAGCGTATCTAGTCGGAAAAAATTGTATTTAATGCCCACATTGCACCCTATAGAGTAAAAACCCAAGTTCGACTCTCCTGTGTACACAAGCATATTTTTGCTCACCAAACACCGGCCGTTTCACTCAATATAAAAAACTTTTATACCTTTAATTTAAACTTAACCATTTAATTGGATTGCAAGTGAAAACTTTAATTCTTAATTTCGATTATAAAGTACTTGCCAGCTGACTGATTAAAGTAACTAACACGGTATTGGAGATAAAGGTGCTATAGCAGTAAATAAGTCCTCAGTTGTGTTATTTTGTATTATACCGATGTGTTTAAATCAAGGACAGCTTTTGGGTAAATTATATAACACGCCAACACCCGTCTCCATTCGTTTCACTTTACTATACAGTCACGGCGTTATGTTTATTTTCTTTCCATCATACAGAATCACGTTGTATTTTTTATTTAAAATGACAGTGTTGTGTTTTTGTTTATAGTGATAACATTTTGTTAACAATTCAACAACATGATTTATTTTAGGTTTTGTAGGACAACATTTTGTTTGATTTGTTTCCAATACAATAACATGGTGTATTTTAAGTTTAACAGGACAACATATTTTTTCTAATGCAACGACACAGTGTATGTTTTGTGTATAATGACAGCGTTTCGTTTCTTTTGTTTCCAATACAACGACATGGTGTATTTTAGATTTTATAGGACAGCATATTGTTTCTAATGCACCGACACAGTGGATGTTTTGTTTATAATGACATTGCGTTTGTTTTGTTTCCATCATACATCCACACCGTATAGTTTGTTTATTTCATGTTTATAGTGACAACATTTTGTTTTTTCTCTTTTCAATACAACGACAACGTGTGTTTGTTCTGTTTGTTTTGCTCTCATATACAGCGCCACGGTGTATTGCATGTTTAAAATAACAAGGCTTTGCTGGGATTTTTTTTCATACATTGGCACGGTATGTTTGTACATAGTGACAGCATTTTGTGTTTTGTTTTTTTAGAATACAACGGCACGGTGTATTTTATATTTATAGTGACAGTTTTGTTGTATTTTTAGGATAATGGCAGTGTTCTGTTTGTTTTCAGTGAAAATATCGGTGCATTTTAAATCTATAGTGACAACATTTTGCTATGTTCTGTTTCCAATACAACGACACGGTGTATTGCATTTTTAAAACAACAGTGTTTTTGTTGTTTTGTTTCCAATTCTATGACGCGGCAATTTTTTTAAATAATAGTGACAGCGTTTTGTTTGTTTTAGTTCCATAATGCAATGACAAGGTGTAATTTATGTTTTTAGTGACAGCGTTTTGTTTGTTTTAGTTCCATAATGCAATGACAAGGTGTAATTTATGTTTTTAGTGACAGCGTTTCGCTTGAATTCATTATATAATGTGATGGTGCATTTAGTGCCTTGTTTTTAGTTTGCTGATGTAATAAGCTATCTTACAGCTTCAGCGGGATCTCGCGAATAACGATATTTTTTAAAGGACATGAGGTAACATGCTACCCCAGCTATAAATAAGCCGCAGTAACATTGTTTGTTAAAATTATATTTCTATGTCGTTCAAGTGCACGATTGTAATTTGAAATCGGATTCTAGCACATTGACATTAAAAAAATTAAAATAACAACAGATGATTCATAAATGCCCTGAAAAAAAAAACAATTTCGGTAGACATAGCCATTTTAGATGTAGCATAATAATTTAACTGTACCCTGTTCTCATGGTCCCTCGGGAACACATATTCTGAGATCCGTTAAGTGCATGGAAACGGGGTGACAGACATCGAGGGAAGTAGATAGAAACAGAGGGATAAAGCTTGTAGTATTACGTTTATAAGCGAAACATGCAGCTCTAAATCAAAATGTATAGTATATTGAAACAGGCTTCTAACGTTGTTTCTACTTATGGTGGCAAATACAAATCCGTAAAATTATTCACTATCAGGCTCATAAAATATTTATCGTCAATATTTAATGTACGCGACATCTGACAGATATGTGGATCTAGTTTTGTACGTCTGTCATGTTTACATTTACCTTGGAGCATGGCATGCGTTAATCGACATGGAATACACAATATGTGTTTTGCCTAAGACTACAAAAAATTTATCATATTCATACCAATTATTAACAACCAAATTAACTATATTGTATCGTTGGGGTTAGTATTATTTAACAGTCTTTTGGACGTTATTACAATTGTGAGTTAATACTTTAACTGTTCAGGCTCACGCACAAATTTCTTAAATTGTATCAGGCTTACTGTGATGGTTTTGTTTTTTGCCTTTGAAATGAATGTTTGTAATTTTTCTAATAGGTGCAGTGTATACCAGTTATCAACTTCAGACCTAAATCTTACTTTCTGGATACCAGAAAAGGGATAAAATAAATTGTTATCAAATGGTGTAAATGGGACTAAGGTAGCGCTGGATTTTTTTCACACACAGTCAACGTCTTCTTTGTTTTGGTTATATAACAGGATGATATGTTTTAAGCAGACAATGAAAACTTTCGGCTTCTTTTATTTCTGTTATATATTGATGTAATCGAAATTTATCAATTTGTTCCTATTTATGGAGGAAAAATGGAAATAAACTTCTTAAAAAACCCTCCAGCCTCCCCCATTCACCCCCACCCAACGCCTGCGCTGGTTGACTCACACATATAGGGAACCGTGCATCGAAGTAGTATTAGTAAGCACATATGATAATCACTTAACCCTGGCAGCGGGCCACAGGGTGTATTAGGGGCCGTTTTGTTTGCGTTATATAACTGTGGCCGGTTGGGAGGAAGATTCATGTTGCCTTAGTGCTCTCCCAGAGAAGGGACGGAAGCCGATCTGTTCTGAATAATTGAATTAAGTCGGGTTAATTTTTAACGGTAGACTTTTGTGATTCTCCTGTCTTGTCGTTTTTGGATGCCGAGGACAATGTATTCATACCGTAACATTGTTTTGTGTAATTTCTTTCAGATTTTCCGAGAGGTGGTGTATTTTATGCATACAGTAACACTGATGTATTTCTATGGTCAGCTACTAATAGACCTCCAAATAAACAGTCTTATGCTCTGTTTGTCGGCGGAAACTGGGGAAGTGGTCAATGGGATCAATTATCATATAATGTCCTAGTCCAGGTACATCTTTGTTTATTTCTCTCGATACACTATTAGAAATAATGGTTCCCTAAAGGGTTTTTTTTTTAAGGGGATGGTTCTATATGGAACAATTAAAACAAAAACGACTGTTTTTCCAAATTGGTAAACCCTGCGTTAAGCATTATGATTACAAATGTGTTCACGTCGTCTGTAATGATAATAATGTATCATTATGTTGCCATGGAAAACAGAAATTGCATTGGAATGACCCCATTTTAAATAAGAACGCTGTGAGACAAATGTGTTTCCAAAATTAGAAATCCCTGTGCTAAGCGGTATATTTTTTAATGTGTTCACGTTGTCTGTAATTCAATTATTATTCTTATTTTGTATATTTTTTTTACCATGGAAACCACATTATTTGTATTTTGTTTTTTGGAATTACCCCATTTTAAATAGGAATATAGTTTAGTATCAGACAAACGCAATTCGAAAACTTGAAAACACTGCGTAGAGCGGTATTTACCTTCATCGCATCGTCATTATTATGTATCATTTTGTTGCCATGGAAACCAGAACTGTGAGTGGAATGGCACCATTTTAAATTTGGAATGTAGTTTGGTGCAAGACCAATGTGTTTTCAAAATTTGAAAACCCTCTGTTAACCAGCATTGCTTTTATCTTGTTCACGCCCTCTATACGGACGGACAGACGGACGGCAGATGGGAATAAGCGGTAGGCGACCCCCCCCCTCCGCCCGTAGTTGACATACATAAGTAAAATACAATACTTTATCATGTCGTTCTATATTCAAAGAGATAAAATATGAATAACGTACTTGTAAATCACAACAAATTGTTATTGTTAATTTTTTTAAGGTGCAAGTCTGGTCGATGGATGACTTTTACGAGAGCGATTTTACCAGCTGTCCTTTTAAGACGACAAACAATAGCTATATGGAAATAAAGCATGGCCTGGGAGTTCCACCGATCTGGGTTAAAGTGCGAGGTGCATTCTTCGATCAAGGTAAATCCAATCCCCATTAAACTAGTATTAGCTTAAGGAGAACATATAACAACATTGCAGAACTTAACACTGGTTTGCGCTTAAGGTAGGTCGGCCTCTTCGAGGTCAAAATTTGTCTGGTTTTTTTTTTATTTGTTCATACAAAGATTCACATTATTAGCCTGTATTTAGTGAAACAATTATCCAAAAATTCCAATTAGATATCCTTTAATTTTAAGTTTGAAAATTGTGATTCAGTGCATTGTCAGTGTACAGCCGGATGGCTTCTGCCCGAATTCTAGCACTTCAGTATTTGTCACAGGATTGAGTCACACATTGTGGCTCCGACAATCGCTGGGGTGGTTTTTACGAGGTTTTGTCTCGGTTTTCCACCGGAATAAGGCAAGGAACAGTGTGAAGTGGACAATCCGTCATCATATAAGTGAAATACCCTTGAGTATGACGTTAAAGTTAAACTCCAATCAATCAAACAAACAAAACAAATCAAGTTGCTCTTCTCTATGGCTGTTAAAAGAAGGGGAGACAAATCTCACATTTGTCAAGAAAAGATAACCCATGTCTTTGTTTTGATTACCTTCAGGGCTGATAGGTTTAATCCAGAATTTGTATGGAGAGCATTTTAAAATAGTTTTGTTAAAAGTTTGATGTTTTGAAACTATTCCGAGTGTGATATGAATTACATCAGTGTGTGTTCTGGGGGTAGTTTCCTAGGGAGGTGTCCGCCCAATTATCCACCGGGTACAGATGATCAAATGACAATTTGTGACCATGTTAGTTAAATACCCTTGAGTACGTTATACATCATGATCAACCAACCAAACTGGCTTCACCTGTTGTGCTGGTTTGCCATAGAAGAAGTGAAATAACCTTAAGTACAATTTAAAACAGAAGTCCATCAATATATTGGTTTTGTTGATTTTACAGAAAAACCGGCAAACCGTATCACAACTTTATTACCTGGCAAGATTTGCGAGCAAAAGATTATGTAAAACTTTGGAATGGATCCTATACGATGAAGGTATGTGTATAACATTAGCTGTCTTGTTTGCCGTATTTGTTTTTTTACAGTTAAATTGTCGTTGGGGCTGTGGGGGCTGCTGATGTCTACACCTAAGAGACTTACATACAGGCATGTGCGTGCTGTTGCGGCATAGGGACTGCACAGGGTCTTCCCATGCATGGTTATGCAAACTTATTTTAGGCGGACCGATCAATAGGTTTCCCAAATTGTTTGCAGTGTTCATTTAAATTTGCAATTTGCTACTGATTTTGACAACTTTTGTCAATCCGATCATCAATGAAGTTTGTATTATAAAGCAATTTTGCTTTATTTTTCATAAATGCACATTTATGTTATTTTTAAAAAAAAGCAAAGCAGAGGGAAATGCAAATGTTAGGTTATCTTGCAAAATTGTACGGGACGGATTTAAAGGTCATGCCGGAAAAGATTACAGAACTGGCCTGTGCATACACTGTTTATGTAATAATACATTTTTATTTGTCATTTAAATCTCTTATTTTACCAAAGCAGCAAATAAATCATTATTGTTTTAATTTCGCACATTTTTAATGATATTTGTCCCATATTTAGTATGCTTATATTTTCCAGATGTTAAATGGGGGCTCCAAACTACTCCACTTTATCACCAGACGTAAACGTTTTTTGGCCGGCAGTGTTCTCAAGTTTCTCTCTCCCCAGGTAGAAGCTTGTTAGTATCCATGGTTACCAGGTGGTAGGCCTGCTAATTTCTCACCTGCATGTTGCAGTGTTACTTGCGGTTTCATGTGCTGGGTGTTGCTTCCTCTGTAGGGATTGCTGCCATGGCTTAGTGCTTAGCATGCTTGCCTAATGATCCTACTTCGATGTACTGTCCAGCTGTTCACTGGGATCTGCCTGTTGATCACCAGGTATATGAGTGACTCACAGAATGTGTTATCGTCAAGGGGTGGTGTTTATCACCTAGTGCTGTGCAGATATGCATCCTGTGTAGTGTACCCTAGTGCTGTACACATATGCATCCAGTTGTGTAGGGTGTACCCGAGTGCGGTGCACATATGTATCCAGTTATGTAGGGTGTACTCAAGTGCTGTACACATATATGCATCCAGTTGTGTAGGGTGTACCTGAGTGCTGTACACATATGCATCCAGTTGTGTAGGGTGTACTCTAGTGCTGTACACAAATGCATCCAGTTGTGTAGGGTGTGCCCTTTTGCGGTGCACATATCCATCCTGTGTAGGGTGTGCCCTAGTGCTGTGCACATATGCATCCAGCTGTGTAGAGTGTATCCTAGTGCTGTGCACATATCCATCCTGTGTAGGGTCTACTCTAGTGCTGTGCACATATCCATCCTGTGTAGGGTCTACTCTAGTGCTATTCACATATGCATCCAGCTGTGTAGGGTCTACTTTAGTGCTGTACACATATACATCCTGTGTAGGGTGTACTCCAGTGCTGTACACATATGCATCCAGCTGTGTAGAGTATATCCTAGTCCTGTGCACATATCCATCCTGTGTAGGATTTACCCAAAAATGTTGTTCGATATTTTTGTACTGTTTTCTTCCTTGTCCTGTTTTCTTCCTTGTCCTGTTTTGTGCCTTGTCCTGTTTTATGCCTTGTCCTGTTTCGAGGCTTCACTGTTTTATGTCTTGTTCTGTATTGTGTCTTGTCCTATTTTGCATCTCGTCCTGTTTTGTGTCTTGTCCTGTTTTGTGTGTTTTGATGTTTTATCATTATGTCTTGTCTTGTTATGTTAATATGTGTTACCAGTGACGTTGAGAGTTTCTGTGTCATCCATCATATGAGTGAAAAGATCTTACAGAACCTATTAAAGGCGCTCCAGTTGTAAAAAAAGTTATAAAGTATATGCTTTCTGGTTGCCCTTCCTGGTGACATAATGGTGGCATTTGTCGCTAATTCCAGACTATTCCATATAAGTTGGACATAATGTCGTTGACACAATGACTTGTTAAAAGGTTTGTAGTGTGGCTGTGTCGTTGTATTGGGATTGTTTTGTGTTGTATGGTAGTTGTCTGTAACCAGTAATATACAGGGTGGTTTCCTTCACTTGGGTGTAGAGTGTAAACTTTATTAGTGGTGTATTTCTCTCATATCGTGAGATTTCCCAAGATACTCAGCCCTACACTTTATATCAGTGAAGTAACAATAAGTATTGTGTAAAATTCCAATCAAACGAAGAAAGATATTTACTATTGAGGAGGGTTGTAATTTTAGATAGTTAATTTCTACCTTGTCCCAAACACACCTGTCTGTTACCTGTATATTAATTAACTCCACAGGTGTCTATCAGATTACTGTGGGTTCTCCTCAACATTGAAGGGGTAAGTTAGGATCTCTTTGCACTGAGGCCATCCATAATAATTTAGTTGTTTCCCGTAACCCTAACTATCCAAAAATTGTATCTAATAATAAAAAAATAATAATGCCTACCTACTTACCTACCCACTATTTTATATTCTTGTTACGGGAAACAAATATATTATTTTGGATGGCGTGATCCAAACATAGCCATGCTTGTCTTTATGTTTATGTTTCAAACTGAGCACTAATCTAGCTACACTGCCCCTGAAATAAACCAATGATTTAGATTCAAGCAATGTTGGGTCTGTGTTTTCAAGGGTCAATGGCCCTCTGGCTATAAGGGCAGTTTGTTTGAAGTAATGCTGTCTGTACAGAAAAATTAACTTTCCAATATTTTAGAAAAGCTTCACATCTTGGTTGTGTTCTTGTTGGAATACAGAAAAATTAACTTTCCAACATTTTGGAAAAGCTTAACATCTTGGTTGTGTTCTGCAAATATTAAAAAAAATTCCGAATAAAAGGCCTCATAAAGATAATATGTGAGCCAGTAATGATAACTTGTAATATAATTTCTTGTAGTTTTTTTTTATAATTGTGGAAGGGCTCCGAGAAACTGATGTATTATGGAGCATACATCCGTTAGTTTAAATTGTTTGAAAGTTTTGTATCAATTTTTTTTTACTTTCATTCCAGGAAGCTTTTTTTTAAGGTTGAAAGTTCTGCTAAGCAATAGTTTCTTTTTGTGTGTCTGTTTTTTAGCTTCAAGAAGCAGCTAATGAAGGTCTATTAATGTTTGGCTGTATTGAGACCTGGTTGGTATGGAAACTAACAGGGAAAGCCGTTTATGCCACCGACTATTCATGCACCAGTACCACAGGTTTATTTGATCCATTCCAGGTGAGTTTTTTATTAACTGTATGTATTTATAGGTTATCATAGCATGCAATTGTTTCTGCTTCTAGCCAATAAATTCTCCATAACATATAGATTTTGCGAGAAAGAAAAGAAACGAAAGGAGGTGTACTTTCTAGCCAGTATGGCCATAGATCATAGACTGCTATGTTTATTACGAGGTTTCTTCCCGGTTTCCACCGTAATTAGGCAAGGAACATTGTGAAGTTGATAATCCGTCGTCAGATAAGTGAAATAACCTTGAGTAGACATTTAACTCCCAATCAAACAAACAATAATAATAATATGTGGTTGAGGGAAGGATTCTGTTACTCTGGTGAACCTCTTGCATAGGGCGTATCACTAAGTAAAATTTTAACCTGTCTGTGCTCCGTAAATTCCACAATCTCCCTTACTGATAACTCTTGTATAAACTTTTCGAATTTCAAACCATATAAATTGTTATTATTATCTTCTCTTAAGAGCAGAGGGTTGGGATGTAGCTTCATGTTGCCCTGGTGCTCTCAGAACTAAGGGGCTACATGAAGCAGATCTGTCTTTGTATTATGTCCTGTGATTATCCTGTATTTGACGTTTGTCCTGCGGTGCCTTTTTTGTTTGCCGTTTGCATCAATGGTGATTTCCTACACCCAATTGTTGGGTCGGCATATGAGTGAAATAATCTTAAGTATTGTGTTATTTAGCTTGTATTACAGTTTGTAGTAGCAATGTTTTTCATTTGTACCAGATGGAATGGAGTTCCCTTGTGTGTAACATGCTAAACATTCCTATTTCTGTCTTCCCGGAGATACGAGATACCAGGTAATCTTCTTTTTATTTAAAGATATCTACTGCAATTAAACATTTGTGAATGGTGTTCTGCACACCAATCAATGAAATAAAATAAGAGGTTTCACAAATTATTGTAAACTGCTTCCTGTTGTTGTGTTGCTCTCAGAGTTAGGGGGGGGGGGGCTTCCTGTTGTTGTGTTGCTCTCAGAGTAAGGGGGGGGAGCTTCCTGATGTTGTGTTAGTCTCAGAGCTAAATTAAGGAGAATTTTGAAGCCCTTATGATGTAAGATCCCAATAAATCAAACAAGCAAACAATTAAGGTACCCATGTCTTTGTTTGTTGCCAGTGGTGCTGAGGGTTGTTTCCATCACTCATTTGGTACATATAATTGAATAATGATTTTTGTTAAGAACAACTTAAAATAGTTTCATTGTAATCGATCCTCATATATAATTTGACCAGTAAATTGTTACCTAAAACTGTTGTGTTTTGCTGTTGCCTGAAATTGAACACATTATGTCTTAGAATATATTATTTGACGATTGTCGATGGTGATGGCAGGTGGTTAGAGGGAGCTTCATGGTGCACTGGTGCTCTCAGAGCTATTAAAAGGGGAACAGGAAGCTGATCTGTTTGTGGTGTCTGTAATGCGTACTGTTATAGTCCTGTATTTGTCCCATCTTGTCTTTGTTTGTTGCCAGTGATGTCGAGGTGGTTTCTTTCACCCATTGGGCTGGCACGTCGTCATATAAGTGAAGTACCCTTGTCGAGTACGACGTTAAACCCCAATCAAACAAACAAACAAACAAACAATCAATGGTGATGTCGGCGTATTATGATTACCATCGTTATATGAGAATGTTTGGTTATTGGTATTAATCTTTTCCAACCCTGGGACCTGTTTCATAAAGTAACCTTAGCTTAAGTTCTTCTTTCGTGTGACTGTCATGGCAGCCAGTACTAATGTATTGTGTCAAACTTGTTACCTTTAACATCAACGGTGAATTCTTTCACTATACACTTTGATACCCCCCTCCTGCACTACAAGTACTTTCAAAGCTCAAAAGAAACACAAAGATATTCTGTTCTGAAGTATTTGTTTTGGATCTTCTCATTGCTATTCATTGTCCGTGATGTCTCAGGAACTTTCCCTCATCCATTGGAGGCCTGCTGCCATGTCTTAGTGGTTAGGGTGTAAGCCTACTTCAATGTACTGTTCCTGGGATCGAGTCTGTCTGTTGACCATCGATTTTAACTGGCTTTTGCTTTATTGAAATACATCTAACTATTTGTGCAGTTTTATTTGTTGATGTTGCTGTTTCTCTCTCTGTTACAGTGGTAGTTTTGGTGACTGTGATCCCGACCTATTCGGCTATCCTATTCCAATAACAGCTGTAGTAAGTATAGACCCCCAAGAAATCTTTCTAATCAATTAATATAATGTCGTACTGGGGCCACTTGATTCTTATTCATACTGAGTCTAATAGTTCTTCTTCCACTGTAAGTGAAATACCTATTAGCACTACATAAAACACCAATCAATGAATCAATCATTCAATCAACAAAAAGGTGATCTAATTATCTGTATATTACATCTTGTGATTGTGATTGTCTTGTCTTGTCCTTGTTTGTTGCTGGTTGCACCTGGGATTACCATTACACCTGGGATTACGATTACACCTGGGATTACCATTACACCTGGGATTACCATTACACCTGGGATTACGATTATACCTGGGATTACGATATATAGGGATATGTAACAGCAAGCTTGAACCTTGAATTGCTGATGAAATCAGGAACTCTCTAGTGGAGCGTGGGAACTGGCCAGATGCTGTACCGGTTTGCAAGCGAAGAAGACAGTGTGTTGAACGAAAATAACTTGATTTCGCTCTTTAATATTTATGAATTTCGCTGAAGTTTAAAACCAATCAACCAATTTATACCATGCTTTACGGCCTTTCACCCCAGCTTGTGCCGTATAACATAGTTACACCCTACAGGTAGTATAATCCGTGTGGCCTTCAACATCCATCAATCTACATGTATCTCTCGTATTTCTAACATTTAACTCGAAGGTTTAAAATAAAGCACCAGTTAAGTAAATCGACTTCTCTTTCCACAGAATAATTCAAATGTATTGTTTGATTTTTGTAGGCTGCAGATCAACAGTCAGCCATGTTTGGTGAATGTTGTTTTGAAATTGGTGATGTGAAATGCACCATGGGAACTGGTACATTTATTGACCTGAATACAGGAGGAAAACCTCATGCATCAATTGCAGGTAAGTGATATTTAACGTTTGTATTGACTAAAATTGGAGTGTCAAGTGGAATGACGAGTTGTCGTTGTGCTGTCACTATCTGATTTAAAACCCATTTGGGAAGACCTTTAAGCTGTGTCCGTTGTGTGAGACAGGATCGTGATATTTTCCTTATTTTAGGAGAACTGTAATCAAATTAATCAAATGTAATCAATTGACCTGGTTTGTTTTGTTTTCAGGACTTTACCCTATTATAGGCTGGAAGATTGGGCAGGAGATAGTGTTTCTGGCTGAAGGAGTGGCCTCTGATACTGGAAAGGCCATTGAATGGGTCAAACAGTTAGGTAAAGATCTACTTAAGATTTATTTTATGCCCCATGGGGGAGCGGGTTGGCCAGTCCTGCAGAATACTCCCTCGGCTTCCTCGGTCGATCATAAGAGCCGAGAAAAGAGGAACTTTATGTTGCCCTGGTGTTCTCAGAGCTAAAGGGAAACAGGAAGCTGATCTGTTTGTACGTTTTATATTTGTCTCCGTCGTCATATAAGTGAAATACCCTTGAGTATGACGTTAAACACCAGTCAGACAAACAAACACTTGTATGATGACATTGTATTCCAGCAATTATTAACACTAGCCCATCCAGAAATGTGAAGTGATTTGATAATGAATCTTCCTCCAGCACTAACCAAACAATCAGCATTGTTAAAAAATCGGACACAAAAAGGAGATACAGTGTATAAAATACTCCAACATTTGTGCTCTGATGGATTTGGGAGCAGAACTTTAAAATATTTTCCTGGAACGTTGCTGGTTGAGATCCATAAGGAAATCGCCCTCTGGCTAAGGGCAGTTTGTTTGAAGAGTAGCAATGCTGTATTAGCAATGGAGGAAAATTAACTTTCCAACATTATGAAAATGCTTCACATCTTGGTTGTGCCAGTGTCAATTTATTGTTCGAATACACTGCCGTCAAATAAGGGAAATACCCTTAAGCACCGCGTAACACATCAATCAATCAACCATCAGGTAATCAAACCACACGGCCCTTGCCACCCATTCTACTTTAAGCACAATGTCCAAGTGGTGCCTTACTTTAAGTGTCCTGGGTTCAAATCCTAGACAAATTTCAATCTGCAAAATTTTCTGAACCAGAATCTCTGCGAGCTAAGAAAATGTGATGAAAAAATATGAAAAAAATACTCTTGAGTATGATGCGAAGAACAAAACAAACAACACCTATGCCTCAAAATAAAATACTTTGTTCTTTTTCAGGAGAGCGGTTGATCAAACTCGTTTTGCAAATCTTGGTCCCTTATTTATAGGAGAAAATCTATTTGTTATTGGAGAAGAAGTCAATTTAACAGACCTGGTGAAGATAACAAGAAAAGTGCCACACATGGCTTTGTTAGGTATGACCCTGGTTGGGTATCTATTCTACAATATGGTCCCGTGGGGGAGCGGGTTGGCCAGTCCTGCAGAATACTCCCTCGGCTTCTTCAGTCGATCGTAAGAGGCGAGAAAAG
>JAVFBX010050592.1:0-17310 GCA_034783855.1 Mopalia kennerleyi | reverse complement strand
AGTGAGAAAATAAGTTGTCCATTTACAAGAAGTAAAGTATTAGGTAAAGCAGACTACATTTTTTCAACACCCATGCTATATGAAATAAGGGGACGTTGGATGTAATAAGTGCGCAGTGGGACCTGCATTGTGTCGGTTAGATCCCAGTCGTCAAGCGTCAGGAATTCTCGGTGACCAGTTTGACTTTCTGGTTTTCTTTTGAATTATGGGGAAATTGTCTGTGATTTTTCTAAAATCAGTATCGCTTCAATACACAGACAAGGATTTATGCCTATTTGTATCGGTTTGCCTTTGCTTCTATTTATCTATTTTTGCTTACTATATTGTCATTATGTTGCAATTATTTTAATTGTTTTATACGATAGAATCGAATTAAGTTGCAAAAATACACTAGAAATGAAGTCTGAATTGACTTGTTGACAAACAACCTCAAACTCTATGGAACAAGCAAATGAATGAATAATGACCAAATAATGGACTTAAATAATTGGGTAACAGTGGAAGGGGGGGGGGGGGGGGATACTAGTCAAAACATTTGACCAATGACGTGAATACCTTCTGTTGTTTTCTGGCCAATCCTGACTTCCGTCTGAGCTTTTGCAAAACAGTTACGCGTATATATATATCAGTGTTGTAAATGGATCTTCTACAAAGAAAGTGGAAGTTATGCGAAATAACCAATATATTTATAATTATTTCTTTGGGTCGGACATACGCAATAGATTTGACACGCCAGGTAGAACAAAACATTGTTTAATTGTTCGATATTCGACTGAAGTCCCATGTTTGAGATTTTTCATAGCTGGTTACACTGTATAACATATCACCATAAACTTACAGCAATTTTTTTACAGTGTGTCTCACCTTATGGTCCACATATTGATATGTCGTTGTCACGAGACTGAGTGTTTCCAATGGCCTGTGGAATAGAGTATATCTAGAATACGACATGTGAGTTTACTCAAATTACGCTACATCAATGTGTTTAAGTGTGGTTAATAACTATATATTAAAACATGTGCTAAAACATCGCTATAAGCCCGTATTTATTTATCTGCTTCTTTTCTATAATTCATAGTTGATGTCCACTCCTAACTCTGCTATAATATGTCCTGATTCACACGTTTTTTTACGATCTTTTGTTTTATTACCGCTTCTCCCTCTTCTCTAATCCGTTCGGCATTTCTGTTACGTAAATGAGTTCTTACAAAGGGAATGTGTATTTTGCTTTTGCTAAACGTATTCGCTCATTACACATCTGCATATGGTCGGGATCGCAAACGAATGTAATCTTAATCCTTCCCCGTAGCTACACTTCTTTTCACTCTTCTATCATCTATACTTTATTACCGATCATTGCTCTTCTGTATCCCCGTTTTTATTTTGTTATTTTTGTTATTTGATTTTTTATCGTTGTTTATTGTTTTTCTTGTTCACTCGGTGTCTGGTTTCCGATAACAACACTATCTGTGTCCGACTTCCTGTAAAATGAAGTAGCTCGGCAACTTAAAAAAGCTAACGTCAGAAGAAGATTGCGAAAACAGTTATCGAGACATTTCTTTGGACACCGAATCGATCATCCTGGTATTTCTGTGGAATTACCCTGGAGACACATCTTAATACCAGGCTGCACAATTCAACTTGGGATAAGGAAGGCTGTTATCAACACGGAAGACATTGTGTTTTTTTACAAAAAATTCTTAATAAGGAATTAAAGCAATAGATGCTAGACCCAGTGTTAGTTTAATTCGAAGTGTTTTCTCGGAATATGGCAATCATTCATGTGATATGGTGGTACATTAAATATATCATGGAATAAAAACACTTGCAATCAATTAACCCAGTCATATGTATTGCTTTACCCAAAATAGATGAGTTGCTGTGTTCTAATTAAACGCCGATTATATATGTGGACATTGAACTTACAAACGTCTTAGTAATTCATCTGTGAATCAATACTTTTTCCTTTGATGACTTTTGTTTATAACGCGTGGTTCGAGCAATTTTATCATTCTCATTGTATTTAGGCGAAACGATCGATAATTTATCCATATCTTCCGCCGGTTACATTTAAGAAGCCGTATCACCATATCAAGAGACGCAGATACTTTATGTTAAACCTTATAAGACCCAGACAAAGGCCCCATATCGATTCCCGAGGAAGCTTATTTATAACTGTACAATGACACAAGTTACCAGCTGTCCGTAACTACATTGGATTCACTCGAACATAATCACTCTTTAATTGATCCGCTCTGTCCATTCCCATAAGTTATGTATAAAAGAATACACAACTCATCCAGAAGTTCTGATTTAAGTTGATAAATGTCTCAACCGACAAGGATATTATCTTGATAGGAACATCTAAAACGTTTGGACGTTGATGTATGTGTGCCATATAGTACCAGGGACTGACAATGTTACATGGTAATACGAGTTCAATCGCATTTGACGAGGTTGGTTTCATGTGGTGCTATAAACATGTGGAGACGAGCGTACAAGCTTGCCTAAGTTACCGTTGTCTCTTGGCTCCGTGACTCACGAGGTTTCCCTTCACTGGGATATCAAGAATGTCTTATTTTTATGCTTCATCTTTATCAATATTAATTTCCTGACGTTTCTATAATATTCCTGCTGAGGCTTTATGTAATTCATCTGACGTCGCTTTTCTCATTCTTTTGGTTATATTCGCGGGTTAATAAGCCGATATAAGTGAATCTGAAACCGGAATTGACGTTATTCTTCGTAGCCAATAGGCTATGCTCACCCAGTTACAACTGCGACATGGGTTAATGTCTCTAAAAATATCAAATGAAATAACCCGTCGGTCTTTCCCTTAAGCAAACAGATTCAACTGGACACATTCATGGGAAATGGTTGATAACATTTTGCTTTTCTCTATGAATTCTTAAACATCAGGTCTGATAAATATTTTAATTAATTGAAATTTAGTTTATCATCAAGGTCTACAAAAAAAATATATAATTAGAGAATGTGTAATGAGACCAGGAGATATAATATTTATGAAATATTAGGAAATCATTCTCATTTATTCCGATATTGAAACCCATAAAAGTCTCACTTTGCTGGAGAACGAGTATTCATCCAAATATCGCGTGATTCTCGTTGTGCGATATCATCGCCACATCGCTTGGTCGTCATAGATTTATGAGTATGCACCAAAATCGTACATTTTGAAGAATATTAACCATCGTATTTACATCCCTGTTCATAGACTCATATAAACATAGTTTTCCATATGGCTTTAGCGAATACAAATTTAGCTTAGGGGTATATTTTGTACTGACCCGAAAACAGACGGCTACTGTGGATTTTCTACAGAACGCGGATTTATCAGTTGATTTAAAAACAAAACACATTCCATGATGGCGACGTTCGTTAAACGTCCGATGTGAGGTGTGCAATACTTTCGAAGTATTATTACTATTATTACTTATTACTTACCCAGTTATCTCAGTATAAAGCGTCCGTAACAGTGATCAGTATCCGTGTAAAAGAAAAAGTGTCGGTTGAAATTTAATATTTATTTGGCGGAACTAGTCATTATAACGCAGTTAGTTTTAGTGTCAGTCAATATAATACAGTTAGTTTTAGTGTGAGTCAATATAATACAGTTAGTTAAAGTGTAAGACAATATAATACAGTTAGTTTTAGTGATAGTGAATATAATACAGTTAGTTTTAGTGATAGTGAATATAATACAGTTAGTTTTAGCGGGAGTCAATATGATATATTTAGGTTTAGTGTGGGTCAATTTAATAGAGTTAATTTTAGTGTGGGTCAATATAATGCAACTGGTTTTAGTGTGAGTCAATATAATACAGTTAGTTTTAGCAGAACACAAAACATACTAAAGACGTTTGAACACACCCACACACATCGACCTTTGCCGTGACACAACTTATTGTGAAAATTGAACTTGTGCTTAATACCCTGCAATGATGATTCTTGCTCATGAACACGTCGGTATATTGATGCCATGCAAGGGTTAGTTGTCGTAACTGATGGGATCGCCAAGCGGCAGGTCAGTCATGTTGGTTTCAAGCTGTAAAATCAATAGTCCTTGTAAGTTATAGCGTTTAATTGGTCGAATTGTACCAATGAACAGAAAGTGAACAATCCCAGCCTGGCAATATATGGAGCTATGACACAAATATCTCATCCTAAAAATGAAATTTACTTACTTATGGGGCAAACAGTTTAATCTTCTTTGTTTTGAATTATTAACTCACCCATCAAATGGCAGAGAAAAAAATCTTGTATTATCATATATGGACGGAAATTTAATGCAAGAGTAAATTACGGCCGATTTCTTTCTATACGTTTTCAAAACGAAGTTGATATTCAGCGAACGCGACACATTCGACTGCAATTCGATTGCTCTTAGACCTGTTGAGTTCAGAGTTCAGTTGATTATATAACAATTAAACAATAGTTTGTTTTACCTGGAGACCTAAATCCATTACGTATATCCCACGCAAACAATATTTATCGGTTATTGCTCGTAGGTCGTAACAACCAGTTGGTTAATGTAAAATACATGTAAATTCGCAGAAATTGACTAGAAATGAATTCACAGACGGAAGTCTGATTTGACTTGTTGACAAACAACCCCAAACTCTATGGAACAACTAAATAAATGCATACTGACTAAACGATTGACTTAAATAATTGGATAACAGGGGTATAAATATTAATAAAAGTACCATATTTGACCAATGACGTATCTTTACCGTCTGTTTGTTTTCTGGCCAATCCTGACTTCCGTCTGAGCTTTTGCAAAACAGTTATGCGTAGATATCAGTGTTTTAAAATGGATCCTCTACAAAGAACGTAAAAGTTATGAGAAATTACCAATATATATATAATTATTGTTTGCTTTGGATATATACACAATGGATTTGACACGCCCGGTAGAACAAAACATTGTTTAATCGTTCGATATTCGACTAAAGTCCTATATTTGAGATATTTTCCATAGCTGGTTGCATTGTTTAACATATCACCGTAAACTTACGGCAATCCTTAACAGTGTGTCTCACCTTATGGTCCACATATTGATATGTCGTTGTCACGAGGCTGAGTGTTTCCAATGGCCTGTGGAATAGAGTATATCTAGAATACGACATGTGAGTTTACTCAAATTACGCTACATCAACGTGTTTAAGTGTGGTTAATAGCTATATATTAAAACATGTGCTAAAATATCGCTATAATCCCGTATTTATTTATTTTCTTATTTTCTATAATTCATAGTTGATTTCCACTCCTAACTATACTATAATATGTCCTGATTCACAGTTTTTCACTATCTTTTGTTTTATTTCCGCTTCTCTCTCTTCTCTAATCCGTTCGGCATTTCTGTTACGTAAATGAGTTCTTGAAAATGGAATGGTGTATTTTGATTTTGTTAAATGATTCGCTCATTACACATCTGGTTGGGATCGCAAACGAATGTAATCCTAATCCTTCCCCGTAGCTACACTTCTTTTCACTCTTCTATCATCTATACTTTATTCCCAATCATTGCTCTTCTCTATCCCCGTTTTTTGTTTTTGTTTTTGTTTTGTTTTTATCGTTGTTTCCCTCGTACACTCGGTGTCTGGTTTCCGATAACAACACTATCTGTGACCGACTTCCTGTAAAATGAAGTAGCTCGGCAACTTAAAAAACAACGTCAGAAGAAGATTGTGAAAACAGTTATCGAGACATTTCTTTAGACACCGAATCGATCATCCTGGTATTTCTGTGGAATAACCCTGGAGACATATCTCAATACCAGGCCGCACAATTCCACTTGGGATAAAGAAGGTTGTTATCAACACGGAATACATTGTATTTTTTTACAAAAACTTCTTGATAAGGAATTAAAGGAATAGATGCTAGACCCAGTGTTAGTTTGATTCGAAGTGTTTTGTCGCCTGTCTGGCATACACACACCAGGTAGACCTCAACTTGTGTAATATTTGCTGCTCGTCTGTTTTTATACAGAATAAATCTTCATGAAAACATAAAGGAGCCAGCAAATAAAAAATAATATTTGACTCGACGTGGATGGAATTGATACAGTTCAACAATATTGGTCTAATATTAAGCTGCTTTATAAACACCCAATATCAACTGATATCGGTAGATTTTGGATTCATTAAAACCAATTTGAATTTGTTGTTTGTACCTGATCATTCATGTCTGTGAAATATGGCAGTCATTTGCGCGATATGGTGATACATTAACTATATCATGGAACAAAAAACACTTGCGATCAATTAACCTAGTTGTATGTTTTGCTTTACCAAAAATAGATGAATTGCTGTGTTCTAATTAAACGCCGATTATACATGTGGACTTTGAACTTACAAGCGTCTTATAGTAATTCATCTGTGAATCAAGACTTTTTCCTTTGATGACTGTTATTTATAACGCGTGGTTAAACCAATTTTATCTTTCTCATTGAATTTAGGCAAAACGGTCGATAATTTATCTATATCTTCCGTCGGTTACATTTAAGAAGCCGTATCACCATATCAAGAGGGAAGATACTTTATGTGAAACCTTATAAGACCTGAACAAAAGCCCCCTATCGATTCCCGAGGAAGCTTATTCATAACTGTACAATAACACAAGTCACCAGCTGTCGGTAACTACATTGGATTCACTCGAACATAATCACTCTTTAATCGATCCGCTCTGTCCATTCCCATAAGTTATGTATAAAAGAATACACAACTCATCCAGACGTTCTGATTTAAGTTGATAAATGTCTCAACCGACAAGGATATTATCTTGATAGGAACATCTAAAACGTTTGGACGTTGATGTATGTGTGCCATATAGTACCAGGGACTGACAATGTTACATGGTAATACGAGTTCAATCGCATTTGACGAGGTTGGTTTCATGTGGTGCTATAAACATGTGGAGACGAGCGTACAAGCTTGCCTAAGTTACCGTTGTCTCTTGGCTCCGTGACTCACGAGGTTTCCCTTCACTGGGATATCAAGAATGTCTTATTTTTATGCTTCATCTTTATCAATATTAATTTCCTGACGTTTCTATAATATTCCTGCTGAGGCTTTATGTAATTCATCTGACGTCGCTTTTCTCATTCTTTTGGTTATATTCGCGGGTTAATAAGCCGATATAAGTGAATCTGAAACCGGAATTGACGTTATTCTTCGTAGCCAATAGGCTATGCTCACCCAGTTACAACTGCGACATGGGTTAATGTCTCTAAAAATATCAAATGAAATAACCCGTCGGTCTTTCCCTTAAGCAAACAGATTCAACTGGACACATTCATGGGAAATGGTTGATAACATTTTGCTTTTCTCTATGAATTCTTAAACATCAGGTCTGATAAATATTTTAATTAATTGAAATTTAGTTTATCATCAAGGTCTACAAAAAAAATATATAATTAGAGAATGTGTAATGAGACCAGGAGATATAATATTTATGAAATATTAGGAAATCATTCTCATTTATTCCGATATTGAAACCCATAAAAGTCTCACTTTGCTGGAGAACGAGTATTCATCCAAATATCGCGTGATTCTCGTTGTGCGATATCATCGCCACATCGCTTGGTCGTCATAGATTTATGAGTATGCACCAAAATCGTACATTTTGAAGAATATTAACCATCGTATTTACATCCCTGTTCATAGACTCATATAAACATAGTTTTCCATATGGCTTTAGCGAATACAAATTTAGCTTAGGGGTATATTTTGTACTGACCCGAAAACAGACGGCTACTGTGGATTTTCTACAGAACGCGGATTTATCAGTTGATTTAAAAACAAAACACATTCCATGATGGCGACGTTCGTTAAACGTCCGATGTGAGGTGTGCAATACTTTCGAAGTATTATTACTATTATTACTTATTACTTACCCAGTTATCTCAGTATAAAGCGTCCGTAACAGTGATCAGTATCCGTGTAAAAGAAAAAGTGTCGGTTGAAATTTAATATTTATTTGGCGGAACTAGTCATTATAACGCAGTTAGTTTTAGTGTCAGTCAATATAATACAGTTAGTTTTAGTGTGAGTCAATATAATACAGTTAGTTAAAGTGTAAGACAATATAATACAGTTAGTTTTAGTGATAGTGAATATAATACAGTTAGTTTTAGTGATAGTGAATATAATACAGTTAGTTTTAGCGGGAGTCAATATGATATATTTAGGTTTAGTGTGGGTCAATTTAATAGAGTTAATTTTAGTGTGGGTCAATATAATGCAACTGGTTTTAGTGTGAGTCAATATAATACAGTTAGTTTTAGCAGAACACAAAACATACTAAAGACGTTTGAACACACCCACACACATCGACCTTTGCCGTGACACAACTTATTGTGAAAATTGAACTTGTGCTTAATACCCTGCAATGATGATTCTTGCTCATGAACACGTCGGTATATTGATGCCATGCAAGGGTTAGTTGTCGTAACTGATGGGATCGCCAAGCGGCAGGTCAGTCATGTTGGTTTCAAGCTGTAAAATCAATAGTCCTTGTAAGTTATAGCGTTTAATTGGTCGAATTGTACCAATGAACAGAAAGTGAACAATCCCAGCCTGGCAATATATGGAGCTATGACACAAATATCTCATCCTAAAAATGAAATTTACTTACTTATGGGGCAAACAGTTTAATCTTCTTTGTTTTGAATTATTAACTCACCCATCAAATGGCAGAGAAAAAAATCTTGTATTATCATATATGGACGGAAATTTAATGCAAGAGTAAATTACGGCCGATTTCTTTCTATACGTTTTTAAAACGAAGTTGATATTCAGCGAACGCGACACATTCCACTGCAATTCGATTGCTCTTAGACCTGTCGGCTCAACGCTCATCTTGGCCACGTGTCCAGAGCGATGAAACACCTGAAAATGGAAAGCTCTATTATACTTGTCATGCTTTCCTATTAGTCGATGATAACAATCTACACTTTACATGAGACAACCGGGTTTACTGACAGCACATTCGAGAAACGCCGGATTTAGTATTTAATGTATTTTAACAATGAGATTGCCCATGTTAACCTTGGTCCGGACCATTAAGGTGCACTATTGGTTTTATTATCATTTATTCTAGGTAAAACACCACGTGACGTTAAAGATAACACATTGGCTTGCCGAAACGGCTTTTAGCTTGCCTGTACGAAGTAAAGTGAGCTTATGTCATATACCCCTGGCGTCGGCGTCCAATTTGCGTTAAGCATTGTATGTACAAATTGAATAGCCCGATTGGCCTTAAATTTTGGGCAAATGTCACACAACCTGAGAGGAGAGGGATATTATTATATCAGATCATTACACGCATATTAATTACTTTAACAAGCTTTTCAAGCAAATTTGTGTTAAAATTTGTGTTGAGCTCCTTAAGTCCAATTTGAAGAGTCTGATTGTTCTAAAAATTTGGACGAGTGTTACACAACAGGAGAGGAAAGGGATATAATCTGTTCAGCTCACTACATGCATATTTAATACTTTAACAAGCCTTTCAAGTAAATTTGCGTTAAACATCATAGCTCCACATTGAAAGGTTTGAGTATATTCTGAAATTTTGTGTAAATATCACACAAAATGAAACGCGAGGGATATTGTCAGTTCGGTTCACTATACGCATATTATTTACTCTAATAATCTTTATGCAGACATTACATTATTTTGCATTTTCACCTTGAAGTCAACGGAATGCATTCCCTTTAATTGGCGGAACAGGCGAGCCCTTTGGTAGTCTTGAACAAATTTTGCTAGCATCCAGTTAAAATACAATTGTTCAGAGGATAATAACATTAAAAACTTTGTTCTGTTCGGGTTATTCTAGAAATAGGGAGGTGACATTTCTTAGTTCGTCATAAAGCAAGAATAACGTTCATCTCCTCTTCTTAGATATTGCATTTATTACGTTTTCATTCCTGTTCAAGGATAGGCTTTGGTTTATGCCGCCTACCTGCTTCGACCTGTAGGCGGTGACACGAGACTCGTAACATCGCCAGATCAAATCTATATTGATCTAGCTGCTAACCAGTTAATATGTTTCATCATCTCTTGCAGTATTGGTCCATGCAATAACCGTCCATAAACTAAGCTCACCTAGAATCATCTATATTTTAACATTGTAAGACACATTGGTGTTGATCAGTATTTGGAAATCGTGACAGAGAATTCCGTTTAACGGTTTGTAAAAACAAATACACAGCATTTTAAATTAGATCCCAAAACATGATGCTCCTCTGGGATGCTAACGGGATGCTCTCCAGGGTGGATTCCAGAAACACGCGTTTTTTTGTCAATACGTTCAAATATTGACAATCAAATGAATTGCCTCGGTTTTATATGATTAGAATCTGCAGATTTATTACACCTTGTCTTTCTATTACTCAATTTGGCTGAAATCATATCAAAAATAGCGCTCGGCATTAAGCTTTTGCCAGAAGATTTGACAAAATACTACTCTCTTGACAGTTTTGATTGGTTGGTTGGTGCAGAATGATCAGTCCCAGAGCTGATCACTATACGTCGTCTTTATTAAAACACCTTCTTACTTTTCTGTAACCCTGTCATTATCCACACCATCCTACAATTTCATCTATATTAACACTTTTCTATTGTCGCATATTATTTATGGATTACTTTTGCTTACTTCACTGCACTGTAGAAAAAGTTTCGTGTGATATATGCGTTTTACTTCTCCCAGAGCAGTAACAACCTGAACATTTTTACTAGAGGTCATTTTTAAATGCAATCAAAGATAGGTCGAATTTAAAGTCGTTATCTACGTTATTCAAAGTAACGCACTTTGATAAATTCAGGCCGACAAAACGGAAAAATTAAAATCATCGGTGTTAGTCAAAGAATACTCGTACGATCGGAACACGTCACATGGGACGAGTCTTGTTATGTTTGTTGGGCATAACGGTTGATCTTTGCGTAAACCAAGCTTGTGTCTGTCTTGTCTGTACTTCATTGTTTTAAAACTAGTTGCCAGTTACATGTAGATATGTGTGTAGCGTTGATGCTCGCCCCACGGGCTGTTTTACGCCTGGTTCACGGAGCCTCAAAGTGGACATTGGTAATTTTGTAAATTGACGTTATACCATCAGCATCATCAAATAGATAAAAATATTTGGCCTATTATATTTAAAAAATATATATATATCACACATTTATAAGCCTAAATTACACTTACAATTTGACAATATGCATAAGTTTAAATGAGTCTGAATTTAAGATTTCCGCACTCATCAGTGCTTCAACTGTATGGTATTAATGTATGGTTAGTCCTATTCTGCAACCCCGCCTGTACGCAATCCATTTAACAACCGCCTCCTTTATCCCGTTAGTTTTCACATTTCACATGGCTCTTTAATAATCCCGTTTAATACACACCTTACCACTCTTCTACAATTACACTCTTATTAACACGCCCTTCCACTATAATAATCCGTGTAAATTGTCCTTAATTACTATTCGTCTATACTGCCGTCCGTTAATATCAACTATTCTACTCGCACTTTTCTAATAGCCGATAGCAGAAATCACAAGTGCATGCAATAAACACAGAAAGATTATATAACTGATTACAGTTGTCCCGGAGGCTGAGCAAAACGAAACAAATAACTCAACAGAAGCTTATTCTGAAAGTGGGTAAATTCACATTACATTCACTTTGTGCTAAACAAAACTTTCAATTAGTTACTCTCCTACTTAGTAAATAAACATTGGCAGACTGGCTAATCAAAGGCACCGTCGTGATATTCACATTATCAGCTCGAGTTCCTCAAATTACAGGACACAATACATGGTAATACTGAGGTTTTTATTTCCTGTTATGTAACCTCTCGCAATATAATACATAATCCCGCAGTCTGAAATCTCCCAACCATCATATAATTGAGCTTTAAATAGTTTACTTTGCCCGGTGCAGCTTATTGACACGGAGTTTTATTCCGGTATTATTTATCAGAATCACGTCACTCAATATGTCTGCTTTTCAAGACTAATCTTGACTTTAATCGGTGGAAGGTCTGAAATACGCAGACCATGCTATATAGCAGTGCAAATGTACTTCCGGTAAAAGCAACTATGCAATAATAGATAAACGCATAATCAACTGGTCAACACATCTACGAGGTCTGGTGGTTTTGTGGTTGCTTCGGGCAAGCAGGCAACGGTTGTTAGTAGCGTGCAATTACAGTTCGGCGTGAAAGCCGACCCGCGTCCTACACTAGTTGACCCTGTCTGGATTTCTGTCTTTAGCTGTATTTTTATCAACATGGTTAAAGACATTTGATATCTGTGGGCAGGGGCTCACATCACTCTGCAAAGGTTTCATATCCTTTGAAACAATAGTCACGTTAAGGAACTGTATTTATTTCTGGCTTGTGATAAAAATAGTTCATGAAGATCACAGAACCTCCCCGACGCCCTCTGGCTAAGTGCAGTATCATTCGTATAGAATTGACTATATTTTAGAATGAGTGCAGTATGTATCAAATATAATTGGAAAGAAATAACCAACCAGCAATTTAACCAGCAACCAATTAACCAATAAATCCTATGCCGATTTGATCAATTTCGGTGGCATGCAATTTATTCTATTACTATCTCTTAAATCTTTTATGCAACTTAAATATTGTATCATATAGGCCTACCCTGCAGCCCTTGGTGTTGCAGGTTGTAAGTTTTGTTTGGACATGATGTTAAAAGGTGTAATGTTGCCGGGCACATATACATGTACCTACATGAGTTTGGTCAAAAGGTGTAATGTTGCCGGGTACATACCTATATGAATCTGGTTAAAAGGTGTATTATTGCCGGGCACATACCTATATGAGTTTGGTCAAAAGGTGTAATGCTGCCGGGCACATACCTATATGAATTTGGCCAAAATGTGTAATATTGCCGGACACATACCTATATGAATTTTGTCAAAAGGCTTAATATCTGGAACTCCGAGTTGTTTGGAGCTCCCTGGGGGATGATTGTCTGGGACCTAAGGGGGCTTAGTCGTTGTCTAGCAAATATATGTACACTAATTGTTCCTTTTAAGTGGAAACCAATTGGTTGTTTAGTCTGGAGCTTTTGGTGGTGTTATTCAAATTGCCTGTAATGTAAAGCTGTGTCACATTCTTCACATCTTGCTGTCTGCTCACATGAGAGTCGCCAAACTATAATAGCTTCAACTGCGAAAAATTGACATGATGTATTGGCTAGACAAACTACTGTTTTTGTACTGTCCTGTAAAGTAAGAAAACTTAGCTTAATAACCGACAAAGGGGAGATAAGTGTGGTACTATGCTGAATAAGTTCACTGGACAAAATGTAGCTGAATGGGACCTACTGTTGTTCCAATTTCGTAACTTACAAGAACAGAACGACGCCTTCAAACACATGACAGCATTCCACAACGCAAATTATTCACAGAGAACATATTTTAGCCACTAACCAAAGAACATTCAACCTTTTTGCTCATCCTCTCCAAGATTTTCACAGCTATTGTCTTTCGTGAACTTTCGAGAAAAGTTGCTTACGCTCGCGATCGTTCTCAGCGTTTTCTGCACACTGACGACACATTCAGCATACAATATCGATTCCGTACAGTCATTACATACATACAACGGATAAAAATACACATATGATGTTGTTTTTAATTATAAACAATCTTCAAGTTTTGAGAATGTGTTTTCAGCAAGAAATAGGCCTAAGCGCGGCATGTTATTGAAACTATACAAAAACTCATTCATGATAACCAATACATCGAACCTTACGCGTTTGTTTTCCTCGATCAAAACCATGCGATCCAAACTTAGCATTTAAATGTCTTTAATTCCAAATGACATTGAGATATATATCTACATTAAAACCCCACCTTTGTTATAAAACTGATATAGAACTGAGTATAGATTATATACACAGGTTGTTTGAGTTGAAGTTTCCGTTTGGATACAGAATGTGTTCAGAGTGACAAAGAATATGTTTTGTGTCGTGCTTAAAGCACGGGGAAAACAAATCCCCCTTTTATTTATTCCCTTAAAATGAGTCAGTCAAACATATATGTGCCTGCTATTTATTCACCTGAAACTTGTAGACAGGTATACTAAGGAGTAACCGATTTTGAAGTGTTCATCAGATCGATGGGCAGCCAACTGTAACCAAACTATACACCTCTGTCTTCGTTATCATATACGTCATCAGGTAAAACACCTCCGCATATGGACGAATTGATTACAGTACTTGTATATAGTGATCGATAAACGGATTTAGTGATATAATTTACCTGGAAGTTCCCCTGCATCATTATCATTGGGATTTTCATTGTCAATACCAACCGTAGGTTGATACACTATGCTGGGTTTTTTTATCAAACTAAAATGTGACTATTTGAATTGCCTGGCTCGACCGAAAATATTAGTGTTTAAAAACTAATTATGGGATATATATTTGTATTGAATACTTACCGTGATGGAGTTCCGTATCCTACCAATGTTATGAAACCATAAGCAATATACATTTATCTACAATAAATACAAATTAAAAGGAGGGAAGTAAACTCTATCAGGGACAAAAAAAAAGAAGAGAAAACCATGATGTAATTGTCACATGATAAAACGTGACCTTTCTCACACGACATGTATGTACTAAGGAAGCGGTGAGCCTGTTCACCAATTTCATTTTTTTGTGAAATAAAAATACTGTTTAAACCAAAATCCCACTTGGAATGTTTTCAAAGTATCAGTGCAATTTACAAATCTCTTCCAAAGCTTCATGCAGTGTAGTTAAATATATCGGAAACCATTGACCTCCATGTTTTGACTGTGTGTGAGACTAAAGAGACTTAATTATCTCCCTTGCATATGTTTTACCGCGACGTAATGCTCTCCATATGAACTCTGGGTCAAATTAATCAGCTTTGAAGTGTTTTAACGAAATAATCCTCATCGCAAAGAAAATCAAAATATATTTGAAGGACAGAATGATCTTTTCTTGATTGATTTCTGCTATTTGAAGCTTTACGCCAAAGTATCTTTCCTAGTGAAGCATATAGTAGTTGGTCAAACATGGCGGCGTCCATCAACAGCAAGAAACAGGTATTCAATACATGTTTACTGCTTTATGTCAAATATATAACGTGTGGCCAAACAAAGTTTAACATCAGCAATACAAGTGAGATTTGTTTTCCTTCACATTGAACACACGGAGATGTGGAAGACATTGAGATGTGTTTTCCTTCACCTTGAACACACGGAGATGTGGAAGAGAGTGAGATTTGTTTCCCTTCACCTTGAACACACGGAGATGTGGAAGACAGTGAGATGTGTTTTCCTTCACCTTGAACACACGGAGATGTGGAAGACATTGAGATGTGTTTTCTTTCACCTTGAACACACGGAGATGTGGAAGACATTGAGATGTGTTTTCCTTCACCTAGAACACACGGAGATGTGGAAGACAGTGAGATGTGTTTTCCTTCACCTTGAACACACGGATATGTGGAAGACAAAATTGTGAGACCTATATTGTCAGAGAGACTTAAAACACCGACAACAACAACAACCATGAAACGCATAAGCGGTGCACTACTGGTTTAAGATATGATTTAGCCAAATCTCAACCATTAAGACTTCACACTCCTTATTCCAATCTCTATCACATGCCGTTAAGCAATACGTTAATTTATCCTTATTCTTTCTACACTCAGACAATATAGTCGTCGATTGTTTTTAGAAAAGTGATTCCAAAATGCTGGATTCGGAGAAACATTTTGTGAAGTAGTATAAGAGGAATTGAAAGCCTTCCCAAACAATGTAACACGCGAGAACATACTTAAACGAACTCTAGGAGCCTGAGGCTCTATTAGAGGCGATTGGACTTCCCGATTTATTTTATTGAAATTCCGTGTTACGGTCTTTATTCATTATTTGTGAAGATTCATTGAGCAAAGCTGTTGGATACATAATCGGTGTTGTGTTTTCAGATAAACCACAGTTCGGTTTAACTCTCTTTTCACAAAAGCTTTTAAATGCTTTTATTGTTTGGGATTTGGTGTTCGTCGGTTGACGAGTCTTAGCCCTGATCTAGTATTTTGTGAATCGAAATAGGCCTACACGTGATGGCCTAGGAAGACTGAACAGAATGGTATATCAATTGAGTGTTCAGCAGTATATTCTAATGAGAGCATCCTACAAGTTTTAAAATTGAGAAGGAAAGTAAACTCACAAAAGACAATAAGCTTACATTTAAAGTAATGGTTGCCGTTATTGAGTGAACATGTCCAGAAGGATCTGTTTATTATTGGGAGCAATATAAGTGTAAATAGAATGAGAACACCACCGACATATAACATTTTAGCAACAGATAAGGTAATTAAATGCTCAAAGTTTCATATTCCATTTTATTTCTGATAACTGTGAATCAATAAGCCGAATATCTTTCGTTACAGTATAGGGCGGAAGCTTATTCTGCCCAGACTTGACACACATCAACCCAAAGCTACCATTTAAACATTGTATCCGCATACGCATACTCTCTATACATGTTTGAAACAATAAGATTTAAGTGTAGTGCTAATTCCAATGCAAATCAGCACCGATAGGAAGGTGTTGAGAGCGCCCGCCTTGCAATCGATAGAACAGTCAAAATTAGTGCCAAAGGCGATACAAACAACAGTAGACTTCTAGTTAAAAAATAATTTTAAAATAAACGTTATCTGATCAACGATTATTAAGACTATACGGCATTGCAAATTTGAAGCGTTATATATCAGGTTTCCCCTGGGGGTCGATGTTCCCTCTAATACGGATGTCGTGCATTAGTCACACCACACAACAGCGCAATCATACTAAAGATAAAGTGCATACTCATGCATAAAAAGTTAATGTGTCCTTCTATCTGATAATCTGTAAAGATGTGGTGTGGTCTGTTGTGGTCTTTGTGGAAATGAATAAGGCTAATTGTGTTTAATTACAACAAACAATTATGTTTCAATTAATATATATGACGCCATTTAAGATCTTCCCGCTAGGAATTATGACGTAACCGTATGGGGTTTGTAGAATGACTTCTTCCCCATACGCCTACGTTATTAAGCTTCTGACCAATTTACGCCTACGTTATCAAGCTTCTAACCAATCAAGTGTGTAGGATTTTTCACTATTTCAAATCGATTTTTATCGCTTAATTAAATATCAAAATCAAAAACAACAAGCTGTTGGAGACATGTTTTGTCAGAGGAAGATAAGTTTTTATTAATGCTCGCCGTCGCTAAAACATTATT
>JAVFBX010050481.1:0-17313 GCA_034783855.1 Mopalia kennerleyi | reverse complement strand
TGTGTTAGCAGACCAGATTTTTTTCGCTTCAACTTTATGACACAAGGATTGGCCAACAATGCTGTGTAACAAGCACATTTGCACAAAGCGAAAAGTGAAAAATAAAATACAGTTCCTAACTCATCCAATACATTCAAGATAATACCTTCTGATCTATAAAGAAAGCAGATGCTCGGATAGATCTAAGGCCCCTATAACATAAGCTTATTCAAATTCAGGATGTCTTTGCAATGAAACATATTTTTTTAAGACAGTCTGAAAATTAAGTCAATGCTGAAAAGTAAGTCAGTAACATACATCATTGTATTTAGCCGGATATTTTTTCAAAACTGCTTACTGATTCACTGAAATGTTTTGTTGGATAATTTGTGGCGCAAAATAGTATTCAATCAGTGTTTTTACGTGGATTCTTATTTTTTAAATTAGAAAAAATGTTTATATAAAACACCTGGCTGGCGTTAATTTCACAGTATATTTGTGCCTGGTCTTATGTTTCTTAAACGTTTGTGTCGGACTAATGCCATCCTATCTCCACCTTTTGTCAACAAGGCGCACTAGAATGTTCTCTAGATTAGGTGTCCTGTCCAATTAAACAGAAGCCTGGGTGTCTGGTAGTTTTACTCGCCTTAAGAATACAGTGTATCCTGGTGTTTTGTGTGGCCAGTCAGTCCCAAAGACTCAAGCTAAAGTTCGCAACATTTTATATTCACCTCAAATATTTACACATAATAATAGAAGCCAGATTATAAATGGTACACCTTTGAAAACTGTAGAAATATTTCAATTCCAGCACATACCATATATATACGGTGTTCCACTTGAAAATGGCGACCAAATTGTATTTTTGAACTACAGGAAGGTCCTTATAGATATGTCCATATACACAGTTTTTACACTCACGTCATTTTAATTTAAAATTTAATATAAGTAATCCGTCCAAGACATGCAAACTAAATTAAGACAAAAAAAAACAGACTTTGAAGAGAGATAATGAATTCATTTTAATAAACCGAAACGTTGAGATTATATGAATTTATTTCGGAGTTGTTGATATTTATTACTATGTTAAACTCTCCAGTGGTAGTAATAATAAAAACTGACGGCTTTACTTATTGATATGACTGGTGGAAGTATCCAGTGATAAAGAAGCCCCCTACCAGTTTATTTGGTTCTCACGCCTTACGTCATCTGGATATGTAACATAAGACGGACTAGTCATCTGTCAGCTTAAGTCAGACACATCTACTTCATAAACTTCACCTTTAACCTGTGTGGTCCTCTTCATTTGACAAGTTCAAGTTGATCCCAGCTTAGGCGTGTTCAATTCAACTGGTTTCTCTGTCTTTTAGATGCAATAGGAAGCGAGGTCGTATCCGAGCAGTTTGTGCTTCGTGTACAAATCCAACCAACTTCTTTATCTCGTCTCATCTGATATTATATCATCAGATTTTCCCAGATATAAAACTAGCCACCTACAAAGACATCAAAGTTAAAAGCGGATTGAGGAACGTACCTCTAGTGGGGTTATATGGGGTCAGACAAATCTAGATTATCTCCGAGATGAATGTCTTAAGAAGATACAACGTTTTATATGACCCAAATTGAAGGTTTAAAATCTAGATATAATATAAAGTGTTCCAGATTTGTTGTTGCTTACATATAGAACATAGACACGTGTTGTAGTAGACTTATTTTGTTGATAAAATAAAATATTTAAGAAGGAATAGGGAACTTCTCTGGTGTACATATTATCATGTTTTGGAATCTCGTGGAAAGTAGCTGGATTAGCTGACTGTACTTTACATGTGACCTGGAACAACTAGAGATTTTCAAAACTCTGATGAAATAGCATCTTGTGTGGGCTGAATTGCAGATGTTAGCAAACGTGCTGTCTGTCCTTCTTTACGTCATATCAACTGGCAATGTATTCAAAGCGGATAGTTGAGCCGACAAAACGGGACAGAATCCGCCTGGCTAATTGCTCTCTTTGAAATGCAACCCTTTGGTTTTGTATGACACCTGGTTGGACCGACTTCATACACACAACTTGTGGCTTTTCCAATTTTATTTAAACCTTTGGCATTAGTCTGACATATATTTTCGATACCTGTGATTATTTCCATTGGTCGAACAATTTTTTAAAAACTTTACTAATATTTATACCAGAAATAATATCTAACTACATCTTGTAAACCAGACTTCATGGCCGTGTGGTTAAATCTTCAGCTCGTCGTAAGGCAGTGTGTGTAATTTGTGAATACACTGCTTTTGTTTGATCCGTCTTGACATTAACAGACAACGTCGATATGATCAAAGTAAACTTTTAAATATTGTGTGCTGAAACATATTTAAATCAAGATATCAGAGAACGGAATGTTTGATGTTAGTGACAACGTCACCATTTATTACTTCCCAATCACACCTTATCGACTGATATACCACAGCCAATAAACATCTTCTCTGGCGTAAACAAGCACATAGTGGACCCGCATGGTGACATACTACTCCACACACCAAATGATCTACAACTAGTATATACATTCTAATGTTTGATGCATGAAACATAATAACGAGTCGGGTTATGACAGAAACAGTTCTACAAACATATTTGACAATTGATTATTCAAATTTGTATCCACGACAAACCGGCAAAGCAAAATCGTTATAAAGGCGAAATACTCTTGAGTACACCGGCAATGTGAATTTATGATACAGCTGAAATATTCTTGATCACAAGACACTGACAAAATAAAATCGTATTAAAAGCGGAATACTCTTGTGTACACGACACACCAGCTGTTTCAAATTGTACAAATGCGAAATACTGCCGAGAAATACTCTAAGTTGTGATGTAAGAGGTGTCATTTGCTTTGATACCCCTTTGCAATGCCCTTAAACGTACTGGGGTTAGAATTGGACCTTTAAACAGCCAAAGCTATTACTATGAGACTTCTTAAGAGCGGCAGGACGGAGTGCTAAGCTGGGGCTAGCTGTTTGATCCCATTCTCTTTTGAAGTGGTCATCGGGGTGTCAATTAGATAGCCGGAACAGCCTTTACAAAGTCCGTTTACTTATTCAACGCTCACCTAATATATCTTACTCGCGCCTTGGTCCGATTCTGTGTACTTTATTAAGTAAACCCTTTGTTTGCACGTATTTGTTAGGGACGTGACCTGTAGTGCTATTAAAATATCGTTATGGGTTGAAGGGCAGCGAGACCTTTCTGACATAGAGGAACCCTTGTGGTGGGTGAATCCGGCTTTCCGGCCCCAGCCAATGTAGAGGATCAACAGATCTCTTCCTCCAAACAGTCGGACAAGAAGCGATATGAAAAGGCAGCAAACCACAAGGTGTAATAGCGCCAACAGGTGCTCGCTGATGGGATGAACATTTGAATATATTTCTGTGTCTATTTCCCACCGCGCCTCGAGAGACACATTTGGGTTCTCAGTGAGACCGCCTTACGATGGAATTTACAGTGTTCAGCTAGATTTCAACGGGGATTTCTCTAGATTATCTCTCTGGCTCAAACCCGTCTTGACACCGTCTTTTCCATATATATATGTCTGCTTACGGAAGGGAAACTATTCGTATTCATAACACAGAGTTTAAGAATAAATTCTTGTCCAAAAAAAAAAGCAAAAAAAAAAAAACAACGAAAAAGAAAAGAAACCTACATTCATAAACGTACTTCAATAGTTCTTCAAGACAATAACAAATTCTCTAGCATTTAGTCCTGTTGTAAGTTAATATTTTTCTTCAGCAAAGAAGTTTAAATAAAAACCAACAACAGCAACAAACTGTTTCCTCTTTTTGGATAACTCGCAAAAACTAACCGGAGAATTGCTTATGACATTCTTACATACACGCTAATTAAGATATACACAATTATATGCATTCTTTTCCATTGTTTAATTCCATATCAATATCAACTGATTTCATCCTCTAGGCTTACGAAGATGTTGTTCTATACAACGTGACAAGCTGTCAGGTCCACGGCTAATCTATTGCACCCAGCATTTTTCATCATTACATGTAGCACATTGTTCTCTTATCACCGTCCTTGTGGTTAACAAGCAAATTATCCTAGCAGTGTTTAATAACACTATGTAACGTGTGTGTGTATATGCAGCCTTAAAATAGATTTATTCAATTCTCGCTGGAGACGATTCTCCACCTTCTGTTTATTAATGAGTCTTTCTCGCAGTCAGGTCCAATTGAAATGTTAGGATCTGTGCATGAGTACAGCGCACGGATCATTACCGGGGTATTTATAGGCTATCGGTGTAAGATCTAACAGTCTATTTTAGTCTCATTAAATATTGGTTTGTGCACCTGCCCTTCTCTAGGTTTAGCTCTGCTCGCCCTCTAGGCTTTGCTCTGTGCGCCCTCGAATACTCCTTCTGAAAAAACTTATATTTGATTTATGTATGTTGTTCACTTGATAGGTCGCCCTCAGTCTGCTACCTACAGCACCCCTATTACAATTTGAGAGTCGTTGAGAGTTTTTCGTCAAACAAATACTGAATATATACACCATTTATTACATAACACAAAAACATGTTTAAGTTATGATAGCTTAATTCCTATATGTTTGGCTAGACTTGTCTGTATACCAGTGTGTACGTGGTATATAGACCTTGTATATCTGTCATATGTAATATTATATGGGGAATTATTGACGAATCATGTTTAGATTAATTTAGACTATAATTGAACACGTGACCGGTCCTTAATGACTGGGTTGATATGGTCAGTCACATTTCCTTCAATTCTCCTGTTGATGTTAACGTACGTGACCATAATGCTGACTGAGGTTATATCGGGTCCATATAACATACAGCTAGTTAAACCCCGTGGAGTTATATAGCTCTCCACATAATATCATTACATTTACTGGTCGGTATTCACAGCTGAGTTACATGTTAGCCTTTAGTCATAGCTTTTGTGACAGGTCCTAACTTTTTTCTAACATTTTTGACGGTTTAAATGTATGTCAAATAGTTAATAGTTACCTAGGAATTGAATGAAAAACAATGTGTTAGACAATTTATTACCCGAAATTTGATATATCCTTTAAGCTCCTACGGAATTTGAGTGAAAAGGGCGAGCTTGTCTCAGAAACAGGAGGAGGTCAAGAGTCTATGGTTACGAAGTAATTATGTGGAAAAGTTCGATCTTGCTTTATCGATTGCCTGAATTGCACTAAATCTGTATTACTCAGGAATTGGCTAAACTTCACGAGAACAATGGGGAGTACAGGTGAGGTGATACTGTTCAAGAAGTTCATATACTATCCGAATAGCTCATAGTTGGTACATACCATATGTTTAAAACGAAAATCGTTGAGCTGCTGTACAACGTTATGTGTTCTATTATAGGAGCATAGAAAACGAAGACTCTGACCTGACGGTTCAACTCTACGTGTTTGATTCCCACAAAGCTGATGATGACGAACAATTGCCAGGAACGAAAGGTCTTGACCTGAACAACCCTCTGGATATCTTCACTGCTATCTTCAAACAGGTCAGTAGATAAAATATTACACATAAAAGTTCGCTTTGTAATACTCAATCTTAAATTATTCAGTAGTAATTTGCTTGTACACACATCAGTTAGCTGAAAGAACGAACGAACGAACATATGATACCGAAGAGTGTAAATCAATCGACCAATAATCAATCAATCGACCAATTAGTCAATTAATCAACCAAGTACCCAATCAATCAACGAACAAAGCAGAAGAATATGGAAGGTCAAACAACAAAATGTTTTTACATGGGATAATTGCTTTTGCAATAACATATAAAATTTGCTGTGTTTTATTTCGAATTGATGACTATCAAACAGATTTACATAGTGTATACCAGGCGAGAGCAAATTTACATTGACTATTTCTTCGTATAAAGACAAATAGGGGGTCTACCAGGAGAAAATTACAGAGCAAAAAAAGCCAACTCCAAACTGGTAAAATACAATCCATGGACTAGACGTATATAGAAAAGTTGAAGCTACGATTAAAATCAGTTAGTTATGCTATCCATTGCACGTATCCGTACCATACAAAATCATTAACAGATAAGTTCCAAACAACAAAAAATAAAATACAAAATTCATGAAATTTCCGGTAGACTATTAACATTTTTTTTTCGCCAAGCGAGCTACATTTAAAATAAACTATACACAACATGCCAGTGGCAGTCTGTTAGATTCTTACTATTGGCCATCATTAAAAACATTGGCGGTCAAGCAAAAAAAATTTAAAAAATGCTATAAAAGTGAGTCAAAATTCTATGAAATTTCAAATTTCGCCATGTATAGATTTTCTATGAAAAGTAAGTTTTAATTTACTGTTATGTTTATAAATATATACGACAGGTTTCCAGCATATGTGACACAGTTAAAGGTTTATATAAACCCGTGCCTCATATTTAGATCGAAATGCAAACAATTCAGCGGAGATTTCCCATCTGGGGGTTGGTAGGACACACACAGCTTTCAATGAAGCAAACCACTTACAGTCAAAATCAATAGACTAATAAAAGATGGAGTTATACCAACACCATCAGCGTACATTTCCTAATAATTGTGTGTGGTTTTCGTTAAGAAAAGTCTACAATAACTTAATTGTAATATCGTAATCATTTGGAGACACTCAATTTGATCAGCTAATGAACAGGGGTATTTTGTGATAATTATTTGAGAATATTCAAAGGATTCGAGATGAATCAGTGAAGTTACTTCCCATTTTCTTGCTCATTTGGCGACAGCACCTTGATTTCTCGGCGGTTATTGCTTTATATTGATCTCGTATCGATCCTTTTTGTGAAGTGAGTTTTAGTTAATCGGTATAGGACACAAGGTGAAGTTGGCTGCCTACTTTCTGTAGGTTATCGAGTGAGCCTCTAGATGATACACTGAAGCCTATTCTCACACGTATAGGTGGGTTAAATTGACCTATAATGGACTCGTTCTCCAATATAGATATACTGTTTAAGGATCTAATATTTACGTATATATATACTATAGGTTACCCATAACATAATTCGAGATTACGGTTAACTAAGAAACTTGTCTCTGGGAGTTATCTAGAACATAAGATAATTCATCGATTTTAATTGATCTACATCCCTGTGCCAGTGTGATTGCTTTTAGAAATATATATATCGTATTCTCAATTATCCAACATGCTAAATCTTTTAAATAGTCTGAAAAATTCAGATCCACTGAGGCTGGCAATATATTCACATCTGCTGCCGTGTGCTAATACAGTGTTTGCCCAGTGATGTGATCAGTTTTCATAACGCTTATCTTAAGGGTAAACATTTTTCGGCTGTCAAATTGAAAATCTGACCTAGATTGAAGGTGTAGAATGAGTCATCGTGTTTGTGTGCTGGCGACACTAGGCAGTCTAACACAGGCGTTTTATTTCACCTACACCTATGAAAGAATGGTCCTGTAGCTACCTGTATGGCCTGCTATTCATTGGAAGCACTGTGAGCTGTTTTTCTAAAACTCTCCACAGACAGTGTATTCATTGAAGCGAGTAGTAAGACCGTATAGCTTTAATATGTTAGCAATACCCTCAACAGGGTGACACCCTTTTACACCGAAACCTTTCGGTGCTACACAAATTTAAAATCCAGCTTTGGATACATCTGGGACTGAGTATAGTAGTCTGTAGTGTATACTGAGTCCCAGGATACATACAAACGGGCTAATTTAATTAGCAATATTTAACCACACAACTGTTACAAATAATAAGTATGATAGGTAAGCGTGACAGAGTATGACAGGTAAGCGTGACAGAGTATGACAGGTAAGCGTGACAGAGTATGACAGGTAAGCGTGACAGAGTATGCCAAGAAACAGGTGTTAAAACTGTTATTGTTTAAATTGTCAAAATATCCCGGACCCTAAAATACGCCTACTTCAACAGCTAGATACAGCATATAGACCATATCACGTAGGCCCGAAAAACTCTAGCCAACAGGTGACATATATATATTTCAATCAAAGGCAAAATGTCATTTGTATTCCACCTGTTGTATTATAGCTGTGGTTTGATGTACAAGAATCCAGTTACACGTTCTCGGCGAAAGCGATCCGGTCTGGCACAAATCAATTATCTAGTTACGCGTCGGATTCTTCTCGCCAGAGCTCTATAAATGTTTCTTTGTTGTTTTTTCATGTCAACTGTTTAATAACAGAAACTGGTGCGTGTGAGCTTCAGATTAACGACAAAGATACATTTGTATTGTATATCAATTTGATTCAATGTAGCGATATAAGTCATATTTAGTGTGAAACTTAATATGAAACGAGCATATCTTATTGAAATCAGTCTAGTCTATATAGTTGGTGCCTCACTAATTAATTCATTTCGCTCAACTTTACCATTAAATTGTTCTTACTGTCAGTGTTAAATTGCAATGGTGCTGTTATTTTGCCGACACGTCCCTAGTTCATAAATATACCGATTCAAACTGCTTAAACTAAACGCAAGTGATATTTAACATTTGAACTAGAGTTAGTGTTTAAATAGACGAACAACATCACCTAAAATGCTTGACAGACGGTGCCCTTTTCAAAACTTCTTTAACAGTTAAGCAATGGTTAGTTGTAGAGTACATCTTAAATGTAACTACGCTGTGAGACAGCAGTCCTATCGGGTTGGTGAATGTCACATTAACAACCCAATGTGACAGTATCACCTACTCCACCTGACATGTAAACAACAAGGATTAAACAAGTAAATACACTTCAAAGTACGGATTTTATTAGTTTTAAACAGGCCTCTAGAAACAAGTGATAAAGCCCAGCCGTCTGGCTATCCGCGTAACATATATTACATCTATGTCAGCATTTTACCAAATTTAACTCAACTAAGAAAAACCTCTAAATGTTTTTTAAAAGTAAAAGAAACGTTTTTCTTTTGCCATGTTAAAAAAGGAATAAACACATTAGATAATCGTCAAGGCTTGTGCCTCCACAAATGTTCAAAGGACAAGTTGAGCTCAGTTTACGCTAGGCTGCATTTGATAGTTTTCTGTTCATCGCACATTAAAGGAGGCTCCCAATCGACCATACCTGAAAGCCCGTCACTAATGTATTTCTGCGGGACATACAAGCCAAATCACGAGCTGGGCGTTCAAGAGTTTCCCTACTGAATATGCCCATTACATTATTACCTGTAATTATGGTAAATCTCCTTAAACGCCCGCATAATTATGTCAGTCATTTCAAAGGAAAATTCAAGCTTACCTTTTCAATGGAATCCGATTGGAGTAATGGCTTTGAATATATTTTCACAATTGTCTAAGTTTCTTAAGATGTTGAATCAGATTAAGAAGTAACCTGCCGGAAAATAGCTAAATACTATCAAATTTTCTTCTATTTTATTTCCAATACCCACTAGACATTAACAACTCATAGATACGGTTATATTAGGGGTAGGCCTATACAGTAGTTCTGCCGTGAAGACTCGGACAAAAACACAGCTTCACTGAACTATAGAATCGATAATGATCCAATGCGGTTTAGAAAGAGGATGGTGATACGATATAGTAAAAGATTATAGTCGTATAGTAAAAGACAATAATTGTTGATAATTTACAATTGAAAATAATCTGGAGAATGAGTTTGAATAATAGTAACCAATAAATCAAGAAGTAAGTTAAGGATATTACAGATTCACGCAAGAATACCATGCATTTGGCTCTAGTGAATGGTTAAAATGATAACTCACGAGACGTGAAGCACCGTGTTGGTTATCCCTTCCACCATTCATGAAATCAATATTTATGGTATTCAAATGTCGCTGTGTAATATTCTTTTCATTATTTATATCAACACTTAATTCACAACTACAATGTCAGAAGGAGACTGTCCATTTGAGATTCCTAAGGCTAACCAAATTAACACCAGAGTGTATAAATGTTAAATAACGTTAATTTGAGGAGGGGGGTGGGGGGGGGTTATTTCCTGGAGGATTTCGATTTTGAGGATTAAAATATGAGGTCACGGCCCATAGGAAGACAATTAACAATGGCTCTTTCGTACCATGTTAACACGTAGTTCTACTGTTGTTTCCGTGGTTTCCGTGTTTGCAGTGTTGTACAATCTACATTGGATTCCACCATTTAATCCGCCAAATGAACGAGAGCAGACCTCTCCCATAAAGGGAATCAGAACAAACTCAAAGTTCAGAGAATCAAATCAAACGCGGTTTTACACTGCAGTGGATTACCACGTTAAATGTGTAGAAAATCCGTAGTAAGCGCCATTATCTCTTAACAAAAAATGAACGAATAATAACAACAACAACAACAACAACAAAAGATAGCAGTACAACATATATGTTTGTTGACAGCATCCCGATGTCGTTTATCCAATGATACAGGAAGTGTCTCATAGGTAATGGAAGTATGCTCAATGCATACAGTCTTCATTTAGCTCTGTAGGTGCTACACCTTTTCAACCGAGTAAAACACTTAACATTTGATGGTTGTCATGGTGTAGATCTCATGGATCTGTCATATGAGTGAAATACCCTTGAACACACGCCCTAAAACACCAATTAATCAGTCAAAATGATTATGAACAATTGAAGAAAAAGTAACATTAAATGCATATGTTTTAAATGTGTACTCAGTGACCACTGCGGTCATAAACACGTTCGGACTTCAGTCCGTTTGCCAACTTTTACGGTCACTAGATTCGCTCAATGCCTGTTTTTCACTTTACTTCAAAAATAGGCATCTTTTATGGCTATTTTAAGTCCTGTGTATATAATCACTTTGAATGTTTGAAAGAGGAATGAGATTATAGGAATTTAGTGAGAACTAAAGTAGAGGCAGCGGTGCGTTTCACCCAGCCCCTCGTTCCTCACAATTCTCCCAAACATTTTTTTACCTTCATAAACCATATAACTTATACATAACTATACATACATATTGTAAACAAGGAACAATCTCAGAAGCACAACCTAAATATGTTTATTTCAACGAAGGTGTCCATTGAAAAGTGATCTTTTCGCTTCACTGGAAATTAACAAGATTATCTGACTGTGTATAGAGCCTCTGTCTGGCAGTTCATAAACACAGGGGCATATGCTTGCTTTTAACAGAGCCACGCCGATAAAAAGAGAAGAAGCCCGTCATAAGACAAATACATGTCGTATGGGTTTATTACATAAGCTGTTTTGTTTTTCTGTTTGTAACGTGTGTGTCATAATGAAAGAAGACATAAATAATCAAGTTTTAACGCAATACATATGGCTTAATCAATGCTGTTTTTATACGGTTCATGTTTTTCCTGGGAAGTTTGATTTTACATTTCCCCACATACAGTGTGCAAATCTTTTACATGTCTCTGAGATATGAAGAGATTGCTATGTGGAAGCGCACTGATCCGAACAAAGATTGTATAGTGATAATTAATACAGACACCCCCACACAACGCTCTATAGTAAACGTCAGCCCCTCGCCCGTTGCCAACGGCACCAAAACATGTCTCTCACCCTGCACAAATCATATCAAAAGTTAAAATTATCATCTGTAAAGACCACTAGCACTCAAACATACGCGTGTCTTGATTTTTTCTTTATCTTTTTAATGTATGAAAAGGTCATATAACTGGTTTATCGTAGACATTTGCATTGTGTAAGCATTTTGCCAAGAGTCTCTGTAAATCACGGGCCAGAAGTTTTAAACAAAACATATTTTTCATGAATCAGAATGATTGTAGAGTTTATCTGATTTTTTTTAACGTAATTAATATTATAATTTGTTACAGGTAATCAAAATAGACTACATTCAAAATATGTAGTATTGTACTTGATAAAGCAATGAGACATTACGGAATGTGTAGTAAATAAAGCTTGATAGCAGTGAGACATTACGGAATGTGTAGTAAATAAAGCTTGATAGCAGTGAGACATTACGGAATGTGTAGTAAATAAAGGTTGATAGTGAGGCATTACGGAATGTGTAGTAAATAAAGCTTGATAGTGAGGCATTACGGAATGTGTAGTAAATAAAGCTGGGTGAGACATTGGGCAAATATGACCTATATTTCGTTACATTATTTGTCTACAGCACTATATGAACATTAGCAATAAAGTTGTCTCAACGTATTTAATCGTCCCGCAGCGTTATAGTAATTATGTAAAATTTGAGAATAATAGTTGGATGATTGTTTTCATATTGATTGCTCATACTGAGTGCCTGGAAAGGTACACATAATCTACCTCAATTTACACGGCTAGGAATAGTCATCAGCGGGTCATATAAGGTTAGCATATATCATATATACGATTAGCAGACGAGGCCAGATATTGACCAATTGTTTAAAAAATGGAATTACTGATTTACACTTCCTTGTCTTTTATTATTTAAGTAATCTTTTCTGTTCCAATTGTTAGGTTGCTGACTCGCCACAAGAAGTTAACTTCCTGTCCATCTTAAGACATTTATTACTGATAGACTCGAAGGACTCAGTGAGTGATATAGTTTGGCAAACAGTAGAGAAGCTGGTTTTAAAAGCCAGTGTTTTAGATAAGAGTGAAGATGCAGAGAAGCTGCTGTTGTCCACCTCAAAACGTCTAGAGGCGCTGACGGACGGACGGACATGTGATTGTTGTTGCCATAAAACTGAGCGATCTCGGCACAGACTTCGGGGCATGGGTGGATCAGGCCCCAACATACCTGAGGGGACCCAATCACAGGAATTTCCAGGAACAGCCCCACCGCCTCCTCCTCCACCCCCGCCACCTCCACCCCCACCTCCTGGCTCAGCTCCGCCGCCTCCGCCGCTCCCACCAGGGGCACCACCTGCTCCACCCGCCCCCGGAGGAGGCCCAAAACCCCCACCAAATATCACTCCTCAAGTGAAGCTACCTCAACAGAATATTCCCACACCAAAAACTAAAATGAGAACGTTACAATGGCAGAAGATTCCCGCGAACAAGATAGTGCTGGGGAAACCGAACATGTGGAGGAGCGTGGGCAACTATTTTAACGGCTACAAAGTAGATTTTGAGTCTATGGACGAGCTTTTCGCTCTGAACAACCCGCTTAAAGAAGGCAAAGACAACAAGGCCAACTCCACAACACTAGAGAAAAAGAAAACAGAAAGTTCAGAGGTATACTAACTATTTATATCTTATATATCTAAATGTCTTTATCCGATGTTAATCACAAATATAAGTTTCTTTATGACAATATAAACTCATATAGTGATGGATTATGACTTAAGCGTTTATGCGGAGGTCACAGTCCGGTGTCAAGTGGTATTGGCCTCGGGTCACCAGTCCCATGGAATCTGTCTGCAAATCTGAGCAATAAGGGCAATAAGAAGTCACCCAGGTCATTGAGGAAAACAACAAAACTGATGCTAGGTGGCCTGCGGAAAATTATAATAATACAGCAATAAAACTTCTCGCTTGAGTTGTCTGAACGACTGACCGGTCCAGAACTGTTCGCGTCCTATTCTTTGTGTGGTATTCTATCTCTGAAGACCCGACCGATCAGCCATGTGAGGTGCACCACGTCACTTACTTTCCATCATTGTGACCCGAATGCTGTGACAAAGAAGGAGGTTTACGACCTAGTCCAAATTAGGCCTTGGCACAAAACGTTAGGCCTAAAACCTGCCAGGGTGACAGTTGCACATTAAATAGTATGGTAGATATAAAATTACAGAAGACTGAAATGCTTTCACTAGTTAAGTGTGTTTTCTGTGTTCTGATGGTACCGTGGGAACTGCAGTATTTACTTCCCTTATGATTAGAGATCGACATTTTTTAACAGTTAACGCCCGGTCTTAATAAGCTATCAATCAACTAGGATATCTTTTCTAGTCACCTGTAAGGCCTAACTCACCGACTATACTCATTGTCGTGGACCCACATTGCACGATCATATACATGGTTGAACGATTAACAACGTAAATACAGTGTCCATGGGTCTAGTGATGGCGGCTGCTATCATGCTCATCGGTTACCTTCATTTACAAACATGTACCAGCTGTCTCCGTCCATTTCTCGAGGTATACAACAAGATAGTCATAGCAGGGAATTGCTGCATTTAGGAAATATGATATAGCAATTAATCAAACAGTTATCACGTAAACATTATCATATTCCTTATCCTGTAACAACTAACTACAACAATAACACATGTGCTACTGATGGAATAAATATCACATACAACAATAACTAGAACACTGATAACTCTGGTAACTCTGATGGAATCAATAACATGCTACATGGACTCAGATCAACCTTGTCCTAGAAGAAAGTCCATTTTAAAACAAACTGTGCCATGTTCTCAAGTATAAGACATATTTTCAAGCATATTTGAGTGCCAGTGTGTTTCCAGATAAATTACCTCTCAGTTCGTTATCCTCTTAACAACCTGGATTAGTAATGTGTTAAAGAACTAAAAACTGTTCACATATTGACAAAAACTTATATGGTGATGATACATTTAGGGATTGTTTCACCAGTGGCTGGAATTCGTATCTTTTCAGATCAATTTACTGGATGGGAAACGAAACTTGAATGTGAACATATATTTAAAACAATTCAAGTCCACCAACAGAGAGATAGTGGACATGCTCCGGAATGGAGAGGGTTCAAAGTTTGGTTTGGAAAGATTAAAGGGTTTACTTAAAATTCTTCCTGACAAAGACGAGGTGAGTGGAAAAAGTCCTTTCTTATCTCCTGAAATCCTACTCAAACTAAACCCCGGTTTATCTTCTTAGAAGTCTTGATGGATATATTTCCATTGAAACTGTGATAGTATTATCTCTAAGGGTCAATTATATATTGAATATAGAGTTTACAGCTTTTCAATGCGCAATTAATTTTTCTCATGAAGGCTTCTTGACTAAATCCCTTTTATCTTCAGCAAATTGTTTTTGTTGTGGAATAATGTAAATATGTCAATCAATGCTAACCCCTGTGTCTAGCTAAAAGCGAGTTCAGTCCGGTTATGACGTGGCCGGATATACTACTAGACATAACTAAGCATTTTACTAACTTAGTTTTTATTTGTGAACTTTCAGATCGAGTCTCTAAAAGGATTCGAAGGAGACAAGACGAAGCTTGGAATGGCTGAGAAATTTTTCGTAGAGTTATTAGATTTACCGAAGTAAGTCAGCATTCTAAAAACCAATAAGCTCGCAAATAAACTTCAAAGATAATGCTCTATCATATTATGTTTATAAGGTGCGTTGCTTTGAAACCTTTGTTAGCCGAATAGTTAAATTGTTTCTTAAAAGAAATCTCATGATGTCACAGCTATCATGTGCAATTCCCAGTCATGTTGTCACTACTATGATGTGCAATTCCCGGTCATCATTTGAAACAGTTGTGTTTTATAAAAGCAGCTTGACTCCACCCATTATAAAACAACTTGACTGGCGACACCAAAAAACCCAACAATTTGACAACACGAATCATAAAACTGTTGGCACTACCAATACATGTGGAAAAGACCAATAAAACAGATTAATACAACTGTGTGATTACACCAATAAGAAAACATATTTGCAGCGCCAATACAGCTGGCAAACAACAGTAATATAACTTGTTGACAGCAGCAATACAGCTTGGCAATACCATTGCTTGACAGCACCAATACAGCTTGGCAATACCATTGCTTGACAATACCAATACAGCTTGGCAATACCATTGCTTGACAATACCAATACAGCTTGGCAATACCAACAATAAAGTTGCTTGACAATACCAATACAGCTTGCAAATATCATATTATTGGTGTTTACAAGCTGTATTGGTGTCCGACAACACCAATCCAATACGGCATCACCAAAACTGTTTGTCAACATCGTAAGAGCTTGGCAACGCCACTACAAAGGTGAAACATCAATAATAATAGTGTTTTTGGCACCGATACATCTCAACACACAAGAGCTGGACAACAATCGTTCATAAATATCATTATATTTTCAGCTATCGAATTCGTATCGATGGACTTTTGACGAAGGAGGAATTTTGGGCGAACCTCGAATGGATTAACCCAGCTCTCGATGCTGTCATTGAAACGGCTAAAGGTAAATTGTTCATGGTGTTCCTAAATCAGTTGAGCACGAGTGCTGCTCTTTATCGTCTGTCTCTGCACGTCCAGGAATATTGGATAGAGAAACGTTTAGAAAAATGAACAGTGTTTATCTCCATGAGCAAGGTTGACAGTTTGTTCTCGAACAAGAGAAGAAATCGGTGACATAAAATGTATTTATTTTGTGAAATCCTAGCTGATGTGTCGGTGCGAAACTGTGAAATTCTTTCTGGCTATAAGGTCTGCCTGCAAGGTTAGGTCAGCGCCAGAGGTCACCTCAAACACCTCGCCAATATAGGAGTAGCATTGTGGATGTTAATTAGCTAGAGAAAGCAAAGACTCCGAGAAATATTTACCAAACGTCTTTGTAAACCCCAAAGAGAGTGTTCCGCTTTACAGGGTGAATTTAAACTGGTTGTAAACAGTGCTGGGTCCGGTATCAGGCTGGTACCTCTAACATCACCACGGTCTCTTCTCCGCGACAGCACATTAACTGCGAAACGATTCATTCACCTTTTGACACTGAAAGAAAGTCTCGGGGGGTAAAGGTCATCTAACACCATTTCTCGTGACGTCTTCAGGGTTTGCCAGTCAAAATTCGTCCATTATGTATCGGCTGTCATCTTTATAGCTACTCGCTGTTAAATGTATTCATACAGGTCTTAACACGCCAATCCTAGGTAATTACACTTTGGTGTGGTGGTCTAGAGATCTGAACATACCGAGCAAATGTAAATACGCTTTGGTGTAGTGGTCTACAGATCTGAACATACCAAGCAAATGTAAATACGCTTTGGTGTGGTGATCTAGAGAGCTGAACATACCGAGCAAATGTAAATACGCTTTGGTGTAGTGGTCTACAGATCTGAACATACCGAGCAAATGTGAATACGCTTTGGTGTGGAGATCTAGTGATCTGAACATACCGAGCAAATGTAAATACGCTTTGGTGTGGTGGTCTACAAATCTGAACATACCAAGCAAATGTAAATACGCTTTGGTGTGGTGATCTAGAGATCTGAACATACCGAGCAAATGTAAATACGCTCTGGTGTGGTGATCTAGAGAGCTGAACATACCGAGCAAATGTAAATACGCTTTGGTGTGGTGATCTAGAGAGCTGAACATACCGAGCAAATGTAAATACGCTTTGGTGTGGTGATCTAGAGAGCTGAACATACCGAGCAAATGTAAATACGCTTTGGTGTGGTGATCTAGAGAGCTGAAC
>JAVFBX010050370.1:0-17313 GCA_034783855.1 Mopalia kennerleyi | reverse complement strand
GAGATTAAACATCGGGTTGCTGAAGTTAAAACAATGCCGGTAACCTTTACTATTTTGTCGTTTCCTGATTTTCAAATAATAATTAATATTTTATTTATTCATTTTTGTAATTTTTTTTTAATTTTTTTTAGCCGTCTGACCAAATCAATATATATCTTATTCAACAACCATCAAATGTGGCTAAAATTATAGACCATTGAAGCAATGTAATAGAGGGTGTTTGCCGTGTATACGTAAATACGAGTAACCTGTATAAATGAATGAAACAATCAGCATTATTTTATAATGGACATTGTAAATCAACAGGCGAGTAAAATAGGTCATTTGAGCAATTTGTAGATCAGTCTCAAGAGCGTTGACCTCCGGAATTATTTCTGTTTAGAAAGATAAACAGGACGCTGAAAACTTCGGGAAATTCCTAAAAATTATGTTAAACTGACAGATGCATTGCAAAATGCTTTCAAACAAACGAATGTTCAGACTTTTGATTGAGAAAACAATTAGATGTAGACAGCACGTGGTGTGCAATTTATGTAAACTTGACAAACCGCTTATCTGCCGCTACGACATGGGATGAAGCAATTACCAAACTCCAATTATATACTAGCCCATTCCATCTTGGGTTTTTTATCCGAAATATTTTGTCATTTATTCAGCCAGAGTGCGGTCGCTTGCGCCTTGTTTGTTTGGTCTCTTGCGTAATATTGAAACATCTCTCATCTTATCCTCAAGATTTACAACTTTGTTGGATGGAAAGAAACACAGAACAACTAAGACTAATAGCTCATTGTAGTCACAGATTTTCTGAACTGCTCAGCTAAAACATCGGCAACGCCCACCCTATAATATTGTAAAGTCGATGCAGTTATATGTTCGTCTACACGGAGAATGTTTGCCATCCATCAGAACCTAGTTCGTATGAACTGGATAATCACGAAGGTAGCAAACCGGCACGTTACATATTAAACTGCACCGGGTGACTTCATCTGAGATAGGAAACTAACATCAGCTCCCCAGTGGGCGATTTACTCACATTTACACTTAATTATTTAATTTATCTTTTATGTGTATCCGTGCTTTCAGAAGTCCATTAACTAGAAGTAGGAAACACCGTATAATGTAGTGTAGATGACATTGTTTCCATCGCCCATGTTATAAGAGTTAAGGTGACTTCGGCTGTAAGATGAGCGCATTCTGTTAACAGTACACAATCGCATATATTGAGCCGGTTAGATTTCAGTCGGTAATAATCGCAAAGCGTCGGTAATTCTTAGTGAACAGTTTACTTTGCTTCGCGATTTTTGAATTATGGGATACTGTTTGCGATCAGAATCGGTTCTATACGTATACAATGACTCCTGCCTATTTTTTCATGTGTCTGCCATTGCCTCTATACATCTAATTTGCTTACTGTATTATTATTTATTTCGTATAAATTCTGTATTCCTTTTTTTATTTAGGTGATCGAATCCAAGTACGTTGCTTTGAAGAACATACCAGCTCAATTCTTATATAAGTCAGACTTTTCATTGCAACCTTTCCTAAAGTACACGATTACGGGATATTTTGACTTGGAATATCCCATGCTTCCGTGCTCCAGATCTTTTTGAAAGGGTAAGCCAGGTCAAATCGACTTGTCGTGTAAACGTTCAGTTTAATTCAGAAATCGCCAATCCGCCTACTGAATGGGGTGCTTCTTACTTCTGTCAAGTGGACTTCTTATTCTGTTCGTACACATCTGTTCACTCTGTGGGAGGGGCAACAATAGTATCCCATAGTTTCCTCGTGGCATAGATGTGGGACTCAATAGCGACGTGTAACATCTGTGGGTAAATTGTATGAAAACTTGTAGATTAATTATAATTAAGAATTATAATGATTAATATAATTTATTTCAATGGGGACTTTAATTCGTCACTAAAATGGAGGTGATGGCTTTTATACGACAAGAGTCGCCGTTTTCATTCCCTTCCAATAAGCCATGTTTTCAGCTAATGATCGTCAACACTGTGATTCTCCAGCAAAAAATCAAAACACACGTATTCGACTCCAAGTGGAGTTGACAGTCTTATTAAGACATTGTCTTGATCACATAATCGGGCAAAGTGTCGTGATTATATTGTTGATGTAGATGCTGAATAGAATATTAGACAAATGACGTAGTATATAACGCCCCTAAATACAATGAAGTGTACAATAGCACAGGACAATTGCCGAAGGTTATTTTTGGCGCTGTGAAACCTCTGATATCTACGTGGAATAAGTCAGATCGATGTGATACATTTTGATCAAACAACAGAATCCCTAAGATTTTACTCGTTATTGCTTATCCCAAGGACAGGGTAGCGACCTTGTGTGATAGATAACACCTGACGAAACACTTAATAGTTTATTAGAAAGGGATTCGTTTGCACACTGGTAAAACAGTTAAATGTAAGATTAGAAGTTTATTGAAGTTCAAACCAATAGTTCCACGTGCAGGTAAATATTCATTCCAATAACAAAAGAGTTAAACAATTTCTAAACAATATAACAGAAAATAAGTGTTTATCGCAAACAATGTGCAATGTTTTAATAGTCGCCAGTTATTTACTTTAGAACGTGTGTAAACCCAATTTGCCGGAATATTAAAAAGACATCCCTTTATAAACTGTAATTTTGTTTTGTATTGTAGATGTTGATACGAAGAGATTGAACAGAATACACACAGCGATATATGTTTCTGTGTAATCTAAAAAATAATCAAGCCGGATTTAACAAAAAAAATCATTTTAAGAAAAGAAATAATTAACACCAAATTCGCGTTTGCTATTGAGCTTGATGATGATAACAGTGTCTAATCGAAACTTTTACCTTTAGTGAATATGTTCAAAGAAATATATGCCGTTTTAAAAAATTATAGTCCTTCGTATGTTTACCTCAACTTGGTCTAATTAGAGAGGGGAACTGAATCTGCTACGGGTAATAAAGCACTCTCCGATGTACAACCAGTTCTGCTGGTTTGTCTTCATCGATGTACGGTAAATACACTTCGTTTGTAGCCGCAAATTACACAAATATCAGAATTATCCGTCGTTTGGGAATAAGATGTGTTACAGATGAATACCGTGAATTCAAATCTGCTGATTTATTAAAAAAAAACATTTCGCGGAAAACTTGAGTACATTTAATTTATACATAATTCTACCTGAAACAATGCGAAACACAGCTAAACTGATATACTCGCCCAAACTGTGTCTCCGGTTGCAATTGTGAATGATTTGTTAAAAAAAACACTTATACACATAAATGGTAGAGCTTATTTTAATTATACCTACACTTTTACAGCACTAGCGTATATGGAATGAGTGACAGACAGCAAGAATAGCTAAACCCGGATCACTACCATGCTCAATACAAATCACTACTCAGTTCAATCTGAATCACTACCCAGTTGAAGTCGCTGATTCACGAAGTTAACCATGTACATTACGGCTCGACATCAGCCCAGGCATGTGCGAGCATGAACCGTATTAAAAAGGCTGAATTTATCAATCCATAATGATATTTTAACATGACATTGTAAACATAAACCATTTAATTGCTCGATTATAACTACAGACAAGTGGATTTGTCCAATATTAAAGAAGACCATAGCCTTCGTGTTCACATAGTGATGTTCGCATATCTTTACACATCATATTATCATAATAATACTTTCAGAAACAAACATGGTTCTTCTTAACAGGACGGGTTAACAATGGCTGATAACGAGATTAGAAATAAATCCCACTGGAAAGTATTAATGGCGCATACATGACAATGTTATAATATGGCAATGGGTGCACTATCAGGTTGGCGTATAAATATATACTTTGTTTTCTGCTCCACCGTACTGATCCGTTGCCCACAGTACTATCTTACATAAAGACTGACTAATAACGTATTTGATAACTATTACAGTAACATAACCGCTCTCAGGTTTTATTATATAAATGTGATTTTTTATTTCATAATTTTAGGTAAATAACTTGACACTGTGTTCTATTTACATGGATTTCTCACTGCTGATGCAATAAGTACCTTTAATTCGGGACCACTGCAGTTATAGTCTATGTGTTGTGGCTTTGCTGTTAATACCAGTTTATACAGGGAAACGTAAGAACTATGTAAGTAATTATCCAATCATTATGAAAGGTCTGGCTGGCTTCATACTGTCCTAGACATTAGTCGGAACCCGTCTATTACACTTTCCTCGAAAATACTACCATTCTTGCCGTTTTCAACTTTACTGAACCGATTCCCAAGATTACCCGGATTCAACGAGTCCACAATGCCCTATAACTGGAATGTTAACCATAATACCCAGGTTAGCATCACGACCCAGGTCTGACCGCCACTGACTCAGAGATCTGCACTAGCATCACCGCCCAGGCCTGACCTCCACTGGCTCTGAGATCTGCACTTGCTCACGTATCTCCACCCATGGGATTCACACAATTCGATCCAAAATAATCACAGTTAGGGATAATGCGAGTTATTCTTTACAATTTCAGGATTTTATAAACATCTTAATTTAACACGATCCTGAAGTTTAACGTCAACGCGATGTGGAAACTAGTTCCAAATTAACTTCCCGTAAGTTTGTGAATGAAAGGAGTTTTCTTAAAAACACCAGCAGCTTGAACTGATGCAGTTAAACCAGGAAAGCCTACCAAGTACCAGCATGTGATTATCTGAGTGAATATACACAGTCCTTTACGGCACCTGTGTGATCACCACGGATCAATTAAAAGGCAGCTGATGGAATTTCTCCTGTTGCAACCCTTTGCCCTCACAGTTATTAAAAGGAGTTTGGATTAATGAGGTCAGGGAATGACAGCCAGCAATCCCGGTTTAACCGCACAGCCATTCTCAGGGGTGATTGGCAGAAAGCTAAACCAGATGCCACAGGGGGTCAGGTATCTGTCAGTTTTAATCTGAAAGATTACGTGATCAGCTGACAAGAGAATTAGCTGCGTCTTACAGGAGCATGGTTCCGACACTTAGAGTTTCTGGGGAATATGAAACCCCACAAACACTGTTAAAATCTGATGGATTAATCAAAGTAATGTTTCACTTCAACTGATCACATTGTTTTGCTATTCAAATTTACGCATACATGTCTATAAACGAAGCTTGCGTTATACTAGTTTTGGTACATTGATATCGATATCGATAATTGATTATCGATATCTTTCATGGTCACTTGACTATCGATATCAATAACACGTTTATTAATTTCGATAATTCTTTTTTTAATCGCATAACATTCAAATCGCTAACGACAAGGGCAGCAAGTATACCCACGAGAAAAATTAGTTTTTTGTGCAATTTATCGATATCAGTAATTTCAGCTGATTCGATTGGACTTATCGATATGAATAATTTGTTTATCAATGTCGATAACATCAGATTACCTGTTAATTTCCCAATGAACATCTTCGATTTGAGCTCATAACCATAACGTTAGGCGCTCGATTCAAGGTTTACTGAGACCTGTTGTTTAAACTAAACAGGAAATTAACAGCCTACGGTGTGGTTGACAACTTTTGTCGTGCTTTCTGACTCTCGTCAGGTCATACCAAAGATGGGACATGGGATATGAGGTTGCAAGTAATGCTACAAAGTATACGTGGCGGTACAACTTTAAGTGACCCTGATTTGAAAATATAAATATCTTTCTATGATAAGTATAATATGAATCGATAAAGTCATTTATATTACCAAAAAAAAATTGGCAGGGGATAGTGAAATTTATCAACAGAGGCATTCATATTACACATTTTCTATCGTTTCTCTCAATAATTTGCCATCGGCCAATTTCAACTGGCAAATGATTGTTTGTTGTTCTGAATTTAATAAACGTCTGTTTGTATTTTGACGGAAGTAATAATAAATATGTTTCGAATGATAATTTTTTTTATTCAAAGAGTACACATTACCTTTACGGGAGGTATGTATATTCGACTGCTATTAAGTAAACTGGTATTTTTAACGACTCACGATTTCTATTTTCAGACCATTATTATTTGAACGTGTTTATCAACAATTATTAAATTGTTTGTTACAATACGGTTTACATCGTACTTCAGGTTAGTCCCGTCACATGACGGTGTGCAAGCCTAATATAATTTCGTAGTCGAAGTCTCTGGCACCACAGAAATATTATAGGATGCATAAGACGCCTCAACAGATCTGCGGACATCAGGAAACGCCGCTATCATCATCTGCTCAATCCATTTAAATCATTATAAAATGATGTGTAGGCCCAATATTGAGGAACAATTTACTTGCTCTATGAATCAGTACAGTGATGGGCAGGATTCACCTGTGTTCTATACTGTATTAATGCTGCCTTTCAGAATACTTCAGGTAAAGCAACACATGTTTTTATTTAAATGCCGCGTGTATTAAGTGAAACAAAAATATCTTTAAAGAGGAAGTTATTGGTACTAATTGTGTTTATCATCTTTAAATGCAATATATGATTATTTCTGCTAAGTGTATAATAAAAACCATGTGTGGAAACATAAGTTAATTTAATAGGTATTTCCGCTATAGTCTTAACCATCTAGCGTAACTGACATATCTGTAATTTACAATTTTAATGTGCGTGTATTTTTATTATTAAAACACAATGATTTGTGGCGGTGAAGAAATTAAATATATAACGCCACGTAAAATTGTAATAGTTCCATTGCAGAGTGTAACATTAATGTAAATATCGACAAAAAAGAATCTACTTCTTTTAAATCAATATTTCAAATCGCAGATTATCAATGTGATTAACATTCAACTTATTCGTGTAAGTCATAGACGAGTCGACCACGAGACCAAAGTCAAGAAAAAAAATCACGCACCAATTAAATCGTTATCCGTGTACATGTGATCCAGATGTTTTTAACAAGTGCATATCTTGCATGTACTCGTTTGTATAGGTAAGAAAGTACTCCAATATAGGCGTAACATATGAATACACCTGACAGCATTACAAGTGGTGTAGACGTCTTAACCCGTTATATCATTCTTATCAGATATCACTCTAAATAGAGAGAAAAAAATCACTGATGCAGAAACTGCACTGTATTTGAGATAAAGTGGTAACAGATGTAACGGTCACCCAGGACAGTTTGGCTGCTGAGTGCGTGTAAGTTTACTTCAGATCTATATCACGTGCAAAGTCTTATTGTATTGAAATAGTCCTTATGCAAATGCAGTATGAATATGTGAGGCGTAAGAAACTCAGTTCAAAGAACATGTATGCATACTTATAATACCATATTCCACACCCCAGGACATGCAAATAAAGACAGCCAAACTTATGATGACCATTTCATTTGACAAATATAGATTCTGGACAAATCATAGATAAGGTAATCCAACTAGAATACACCCATTTCAATTCATATAAAAGCTGGGATGTGAAACAGCTGATACGGCTATACCACGCACGTATTCCAGTAACGCACGTATTCCAGTAATGATAATATCCATTGTTGACTGTGATGTATTAAAGATATTCGTTTATATTTTCAAACATAGTTAATCATTCTGGTTTTATAGACGATTCGTTACCAGACCCTCACCTCATCACCACCCAGGCACCTCCCTTTAATTAAAAAACAAAAGAAACATTAAAACCAAAAATAGATATTCAAAACAACACTGCCAACTATTAATGAGTCTTTGTGTGCAAAGCATTTCTTCTACAGCTATACTTTGGATATATGCAAATATAATCAATTAACTGGTTCAGCCAGGGTTTTCCGTTTACAATTAAAGTTCAATACTGCGAACTTCGCTCAGTGTTAAATGAAAACATCCTGACCAATATACAGGCGGACAAGTTCGCTCAGTGTTAAATGAAAACATCCTGACCAATATACAGGCGGACAGGTTGTCTAACAGCAGCTACCAATATGTCGTGAATTGTGTTCGGTTTATCCATTGTTCGAATCTCGTTTTATCTCTATAAGTTTAGGTTTAATTCATCAATGTTCCAATGAACCATCGGCCAATATATAACAAGAATCTGGCCAGACCTTGCGCTGTCATTGGCAGTAATACTCCTCTTAGTAACTGCGATAAGGACAAATAAGATGTATATTCTGGAGCAAAGGATGAATACAGTAAAGCAACGACCTTCCTTATCTGGTAATTAACTAAATGGCGAGTTCCCCAGCCTTCCTCATTGCTATTAACTTTATATTTCTCCTACGTAAACATAACACTAATACTTAAATCCTCACAACAACGAATATAATATTTACTGTAATTATCTCAGAAATAAAACGGTCATATACCAATCGTCCTCCATATAATTGCGCTCATTATGAAATTATCTGTTAAACAGATCACAGACAAGACAAAACGAAAAACGTAGTCGTCTCTGTGGATTTTGACGCTAGTGAAATTCGCATACAAAAAGCTCTTAAATGTTTATTGTTGCATTTGTGTCCAGAATGACAAATCTTCTCAAGTAATCGAGAAGTAGCTTAAGAATTTGTGAAATTATCCCCCGAGCTCCTCTAAAGGCCATACATGTTGCGGTATCTTCTCTGTGTTTCTTGACCACACACGGCTGGAGATAAACCAGATAGCCGGTTCGATGCCTTTATTGTCCCCTTGGGAATAGTGTCTTTATTGGCCTCGTTAACATTCATTCCGTTTTCTCACTATCCTTGAATGGTTAAATACTGCTGAATACAACAAGACAGTACGCCATTTATTTCACAAGGAACATGTGCAATTACACACGGTATTAGTTTTACTGGTAGTTTTTACTTACTCACTCGTCTTACCGAAGTCTTGTTTTCTTTCTTTTTGGTTGGTCTTTTATTACATACTTTAGAATATATCAAGGATAAGACAGAGTAGCAGCTGGGGATATGTAGAAAACCACTATTCACTGTACTAACAACAATATACAAGCGCACACGAGATGCAAACTATTAAACGATTGTCACAAAGACGAGTTGCCTGACAGCAAATGTCAGTCCAAGTCCTCTTAACTTTAAAAAAAAATTAGGGCAGGCACACGTGGACAAATACAGTTCTAGTGATTCGTTGGGCTAAGAAAATATATGCCATTATGCCGTCTCACTGGAGAATGACCAGGCCGAAAGTACAAAGCCGCTTTCAATAAATGTTTTCCACGCAAAGCCAACATTTTCTGTTGATGTTTCACGGAGACCAAACGGGCTAATATTCTTGAGTAAGAAATGTTTTGTGTTTGGTTATATTCATGCCTTTAAACGCAATCAAATTTTCAACGAAGAGCTATAGCTGTTTGCTACGAGATTCTTTCTGATTAAAGGTGTTACTACTGAACCAGTGGTAATGTATTTGTGTGATGGGGACCAGAATTGTGAACTGTGTAGATAGAGAACGTTGCACCGTAGAGTATAAATAGGTCAACTGTTTCCCGAAACAATGGACAGTGTAATAAAACGGTAGCGGGACGCGTTTGGAAGGTTTTCGGAGGTTACCAAATGAAACCATTGTCTGATTTGTGTTTAACGTGATCGAAAACGTTGCAATGATGATAACTGGCGAAAAAACATATTCAAGCCTCACTTGCAACCATAAGAAAATATAGGTACTTAACGGTCTAAAAGTGGCCTGGAGCGTGTTATCAGTGTTGCACCAGTCCAGTGTACAAGCGATTCACTGTGCGGCCCTGTGCATGGCACTTGCAAATTCAGAAGCAAATACATCAATACATTTGTACACTGTACCAATATACTAGTATTAAAATGACAAACTCTTGGTTCGTTGAAAACGTGTAATAGGACATCGAATCACATGCAATAAATGCCGGCCATCTGTATTAATCGGTAAAACGGCTTCTCAAGACAAATCATTATTCCTATGTATTATGGTGTTTAAAAGTCGATACCGGTTTTCGATGAAAGTGTCTCACTTTTGTAGTGTGCTTGCACTGTAAATTGTTTCCGTCTTCTTTCTATCAGGTCACATCGCAGTGTTCCTCCCCTTTTTTCACCACATGCTTGTTCTGTGTCGAATCATCGCGCAATTTCTTCGGCAGATGGCTGAAAACTACCTTATAAATCTCTCTGGCACTCCTCTGAGAAAATTGCAGTTACTTCACACAGCTCACAAACTAGGTCAGTTTCAACAACTATTTGATTAGACATAAATTTTCCAGCCTGTAACCAAGCACGAATTGACAAATGAACACAGTCCGGAATGCTTGCGGAACTCTGCTCACTTAGTAAACTCACCTGTATATTAACGGTTGCTCGATTGTTCAAGTCAAAAGATTTTCGAATGTACTAAATGTAACCTATATTTTTTGTTCCAATAGAAATTAAAAATTGCCGATAAAGGGTGAAGGCAACCATTTGACTCATTTAAGAATGGAAACATTCCCCGATGTGGGAGTACCAGAACTCATGAACTACGTTGTTCTAAAGCGATACTCTTCTAATAAGATACAGTTTTTGAAAGATTCACTTCTGAACAGTCACTTCAGGAGATATATATACACACCTTTAGAGTACATTTCTGGAGCAATACACTTAGCTCATGAAATCAGGGTTTTCTCCTCACAAAACTAGAAATACATAGGCTTATGTTGATTCATTTCAGAAAATGACCAGTCAAACATCTCGCAACAAGAAACAACCCCTCATTGTCCTCGTGATGCAGCAATTAAACAGAAACAAATCTATAGATGCTAAGACATTTTGTCCAGGAGTCGATAATTAATTAATTTATTTAGTTTATGTTTTGTGTCGGTTTATTAGTTCTGCATGCAAATATACCGCCGTCTCTGGTTTAGAATGTAGCCAGCCGAAGTTTAAATTTGTTGATTGGGAAAAGTATAGACTGTGTATTCGTTTGTTCCGCGCGCCTCCAGTTTTTTTTCTGCATGAGGTATTCAGGGGTGACCATGTGCCGGAGCGGGCCTGCTTGAGATAATTAAATTTAGTACATTCTGGTATTTCTACCGTTTGCAAATCATATGCTACTTAACCTATTGGGCTGCTGAAGGCAATAGGATTAATAAACTGAGTACATTTTAGTAGAAAGCTGGTCAACCGTAAATAAAACATTATCCAGCCGTGAAAAACTCAGAGTACCCCTGTATTGTTATTTAATCTTAATTATTTTTTATTCTGGTCAAAATCGATGTGTCACTTGTATTCTGCTGATGGTATGGATGCACACAAAACATGTGCCCTTTAATACAATTCTCGATTCTACGTATTTTTAGGCACTCCAACATTTGTACTAAGCCAATTTACAATGAAGGTTTTGTGTTGAAAGGACAATGGCATTTCTTTCACCTTAACAAGATCAGTATACAATCTCCAGCCAATCTTACCTTTTGTTTCAATGCAATCTGCAAAGTAGATTTATCAATTTAGTAGACGTTGGAACATGTGGCTGTGGAACGTTTATTAATTTCCTTGTCAGCGTATATCTTAGGTTCAAACTCATTGACTGCTTAGGGGTTTTGCCGTACTTATGATCATTCCATTCATTCAAGAATGTATCAAACTAACGAGATATTAAGTCAAATGAGCCCGACAAGATAGGACAACCACCAAACGCAAAACAATGACAAGCAGATGGGCTTAGTGTTGCCTCTCAGATCTGATTGCACCAGGACAACAAGAAGATACCTCAAACGGTCCACACTTTGAATTGGAAAAGTATCGAACACTCCCCCTCCTGATCAAACTGCTATTTCGCGTTCAGACTGAAGGACAAAACCGGGCTAACTTATTGTCGTTCACTTATCTCGTTAAGCTAAAGTAGGTTAAATGACTCGCGAGAACTGAGAACATCTACCTTAAAAAAATGATTACCTTTTCAATACTTCATAGTTGAATTCAAGAAATCCAATCAATTTATTCGGACAATGAGATGTGAAGTAAATCTGTCACAAAATATAACTTCAATAATTGTTTAAATCTTTGATCTTTCATTCGTGAACATTGGATTTGAAGTTATAATGATTGCTTTATATTTGAATGAGATTCTCTGATCACTCATCGATTGATATCATTGTTTACGGAGATTTATTGAGATTTAGAATTACTGCTGTGGTCTAAATACCTTACTAATAAGTTGAGTGGACTACAGATTCGCATTCCCAGGGTATTACTACATTGTATGCGAGCAAATTGAGGCGAAAATAAAACACTCCGTTTGTTACGGAACATCGACAGTTCTCTGTCGTGTAATTGTAAAGGTACGAGTTATATTTTCCCATGGGATAGGCTACACGATAACCAAGTGATCGCAGAGTCAATGACCGTCTGGTGCGGGGCGTGATGATAACTACAGCTCTGGGATTAAGGTAACCATTCCAATGATAGGGCATTGCGGATTCTTATAACCATGTGATCTAACCTAAATCTATATAAACCCAACTGTATTGATACAGAATTAAGATCGTTGAACTATGTTGGAAAGCGAATTATTAAAGTGGATGCAGTTATATCACTTTTAAGCATTTAGAATAACCTGGGACTGAATCTATACTCAGTCCCAGGAATAACTAAATAAAGCAAACCATAATGAGACGCGCTACATGATGTTTGACAGGCTGGACGCATCTGATCTGTTGTTCTGAAATGTTAAGATTAACTCATTCATATGTAAAATGTATATATATAAGGCAGTTTTAAGGTTAGTGACGGGATTCGGTAAAGGGTATGCACCAGCTTGGCCGTTTTCATCTAAATAGCCAATGTCGCTTTCTCTTGAGATTTCCATGGTGTAAGGTCACTACCCGAAGCTCGTATATTAGTGTTAACACTCCTGTGTCATATTTTGTTCGGAAAAGTATAATAACATAACAACACAAGTTAATACAGCATTCAATTGAGTGCGTGTTTAAGCTGGGTAGCACAATGTATACATGCCATGCTAATCGTTATCAATGGACGAAACTATTCAGCTTTCATACCATACACGTTTAAAGGTGGCAGCGAAATATCGCATAACATATGTAACACTTGGCAAACATTACCATTTTCCAGGTGATATGTTTGTTTGATTGGGGGTTATCTCCGCACTTAAACTTATTTCACTCGCATGACAGCGTACCAGACCAATGGGTGAAGGGATCCCCCAGCGACGCCGCTGACAACAAACAAAATAAAACAGGACAAACCAGAACATATTGCAGAAACTCCACATACAGATCGACTTTATGCTGCTCTGAAAGCACCAGGGCAACGGGAAGTACGCTCCGCCCAACTGATATGTTATCGTAATATATTAAAGCATGGGTCAGCTATGTACATTTCTCTGGGTGATATTTTGATGTCTTTTAAGGTCCCCATCTGACTGTTCACTGGTCAGTTTTTGGCGGCACTTCCGCGGGTGTGAAATATGATATCATTTGTGACGTGACTATCAAAAGTTTTAATCAATTGATTAGCCTTTGAGGTTCTAATGTTTCTCTGGATACCATTACATCACCCTGATCTTCTCCCATTACAACCGCTAGTTAAGTCAGGCTCGCCAAAATGATCATTTTGTCAGGTTCATGACAGTACTGATGTGATTAAAAGCGTTATTGTTTGAATACAAGGTTTGAAACTATTCTGCTCTATATCTATCGTTTTCTGTCTATTCACAATTGAATATGTTTCAGTAAAATCTCATCCTTAGACACATAGTAGTGCTTTTCAATGATTTTTAGTACGTGATATCCCTTGTAATAACTGTAGAAAGTGTAAACGGTCACAACCAAGTGATCGCTACCACCTAATTAGTCCGCCTGTATACATAAATATACGTATATACCCCTCAGAAAGTAAATAAAGGAGACGTTTGTGTTGAGTTCTCGGCATCGCCATGGTTTGTGTTACAGTTTTGGGTTGTTGTGGCAGTCCGTCAAAGCGTAACTGAGTTTTGGCTCGCTTGACCATTTTATTGAGCTATGATTGTTTTTCTGTGAATTTCGGTTGAGTTGTCGGTCCCTGGTCAGAATTCAGTGCAGCCTCTCCCTTTATCATCAATTGATGGAATTGGTATTAACTCTAATGTATTGGTATGCAATGGAACAGCCGTTAATTATATCTAAATTAATACTTTTACTCTGAAACCTAAAGACGCAACCCGCCTTTATGTCTGTCCAGTTGTATAGAATAATTTCCGTATTGTATTTCTGGGGCAATCAATGATAAATAATAATGGATATGCGATTTTCTAATTGCAGTTCTGTAGCACTGAACAATATGGAACAAACTACTATGGCTTTAACAGCCCGGCACCAACGATATTTTACGGGAATTCGCTCTTTTGTAACTGTATCAATGAAGTCAATTTAATTTGTTTCCGGAACAATGACTCTCGGATTCTTATAATACATGCAAATGTCATTTGAAGGATGAAGTTCGGGGAAGAGTTACAAAAAGCCCCCCTATTCTATCATTGGCTACAATTGAATAGAAACGATAGCCAATTATTAGTCCTTAATTGTACACAAGGGATATACAATTTATTGGGAAAGCTTGACTGATGATCACAGTATCAGAGCTGTACCCGCCACAACAATCAGACCGGTCTGTATGTAATCGTAGCCTACTGGAGAATTATTGCCAGAGAATCCTCCAGGCCTTTCCTACATGGTAAAGAACGATAACTACTTCATCTCTAACCGAGAAAACGCTTATATTTAGTCTAACAGTTTTGCGCATGTAAGCTGTTGTGTGAATTATTACCCAGATTCCCTGACCCGACGTTCGACAAATAATACGTTTTATGGCCTAATTAATAAAATGTTTAACTCACCAAGTTCTTATGAATAAGTCCTAATTCAAAGATTTACTCAGGTGTGGAGCGGACGTTTTTATGCCCGATGTATTAAACTTACAGTTAAAACTGCAGGTTATCTAACAAGTAATATGTATTTACGTGAGACTACATTGCTGTTCTTTTTCCTGCCCTTCATTGAGGATTTATGCTCTTTATAGGCTGTAGTTTTAACCGATTCGTTGAGATCTATGCAGATACTTAAACGTTTTTTGTTAGGAGTTTCTCTTGTTTTACTGACTCATACTCTTGCTGAGAAATTTGACAGACATTTGCTTTGGTTTGATTCCAGAAAGGAAGATGCAGATGAACACGCCAAGTTGGTACTGTCGCTGAAGCAGATTTCGTTACCAATTAAGTTGTCTACAACTATCCAGCTATCTAAAGATTTGTGTCGGAGACCTGAGTTAGCTGGAGTTGATCACAGCTACTTTCGGATGACCTCTCTTTACTCTACCCAATCCGATGGGGGCTTTCTTAGAATAAGAAAGAGACGGTCTAAACACAGGACGACAAGTAGGCTATTTTTTAAATATACATGCACGATATTAGTACCATATTAACGAGTCCTAGCGTCATCACAGACATGTCAATTGGCAGTGGTGCCAAGCTTGTTTGTTTGATGCACATGTAAGCGCCTTGTTTCTACCACAGTCCAATGAAATTTGTGCCACGTTTTCTCTTCGAATTACAGCAAGGGATAGTATTGTGGAAGTCTCGTCTGTTTTGTTTCTTGTCTTTTTTTGTTGATCGTGAGTTTGAATGGCGTTTCCTTCACCCAGGGCCAGAGGGTTGGGAAGAAGGTTACTGGTGCCCTAGGAGCTAAGGGGTTATCATGAAGCCGATCTATAAATGATGTCTTTATATTGCCCCCTGTAATTGTACTGTTTTGTCTTTCTTTGTTGCCACCTTAAGTTAGGATTCTCTCAAAGTGATGAAAGGACAACAGTAGGAGATTTATGATGGCCTATGCCCTCATGTTTTGTGTCCTGCAGTTGCATTATATTTTGTCACTCTTACTGATGAGATCCAAGTGGTTTTTATTGCTTCATTGTGCTGACACCCTCAGTACAATCTTTCTTTATTCCAAACAAAGAAATCCTTGTATCAGAATCAGAGTGATGGGATATTTTCACTTATTAAATTAGTATACCAACTGTCTAAGAGCGAAACTAACCAGGTTAAACCTAACTTTCCTTTGATTTCTGGGACCTGCGGCTTCACTCACCTACCTGAGGTCACAGGTGGACTTTAAATGAGCGGTACATTGGAGTAAGATCAGGTACATGTATGTGGTTATCGTGTCCGTGTACTAGTCGTACTCCAATGTACCTCTCACTTCAAGTCCATCTGTTAGGCTCAGGTATGTGAGTGAGTCACACAGTGTGGCTCTGGCAATTATGGGGGTGGTTTTTAGCAGGTTTCTTCCTGGTTTTCCACCTTATTTTACTAAACAGTGGGAAAAGAACAATGCATTATCATATACGGTAAAACTTCTAGAAAATGGGACTGAGAAATAGTCTTTTTCACAGGGGGTCTTACATGTTATGTCCCAATATTTGAGTGTCCCAACCACTAGAAGTTTTAAGTGAAATACCTTTGAATATAATGACATTAAACCCTGAAAAACCAATCACTTGCTTTATGTTAAACAGAGACGGTGCCATTGAATTCGGATGTACATCTCTGTCAGTCAAACCATCTTTAATAAGGAAACTGAAAGACGATGTGACCATTTCACCCAATGGAGTTGTCTTTGTGAAGCAGCACATTAGAAAAGGTGTCATATCAAGGTATGGTATAAATTGTCCCTGATCTAACTTAGTACACAGAACTAGGTTGGATATTGTTTTCATGTGAGCTTTCACAGGGATTTTTATGGACAAAAATTTATTATAAACTCAATTTGATATTGCCTAAAACTCAATATTTTTAGTGCGCCTTTGGCACACAAAACGCACTAATACTCAATTTTACCAACTTTTCATTGACAATCCACTGTTAATTCTGAATGTTGTAGCTCGCCAGTGGCCGAAATAAGCCAAAACTCAATTTTTCAAACAAAACTGAATATCAAATTTTAGAAAAACTCAATTTGCCATTATTTTTAAAAAGTGTCTATAAAAACCCCTGGCTTTCAGTACAATTGTTAAACATTTCATATTTCTAAAAAATAATCACACAGGAGCAGGGATGTTGACGATTAAAAAACCATTTATCACCTTGTATTCTAGATAAACTCCCGGAGTTAAATTTCTATATGGAACTAAATCTCAAGTTGTTTGGGTAACCTACAGATATCATACAGTGTATATTAATTCTTTAAGTTACACTTGTTCTATTGTATTATTTGTATTTAACTAACTTCCCGCCACAAGAACCTTCTAATAGGCGGATCAGAGAAATAAAGCTAGACAGTTTAAAGGAAATCCGCAGAAGTAATATTTTTTAACATGTTTTGCCATAAATATAATCTTTATACCTTGCTATTAA
>JAVFBX010050260.1:0-17318 GCA_034783855.1 Mopalia kennerleyi | reverse complement strand
CCACTAAACTATATGAACTCACTGGTTAAAAATGTTGCATTGTAAATATTTGTCGTTAGCTACATGTACCAACAGAAAATACCAATACATGTAGTTCAGGAATATAACATAAATCATTACATTAGACTGGATTTAAAAAGATTTAATTTAAAACCAGATTTCAGGTAAACAACCCTCTGGTATTTAACACTACTATATCAAATGGTTGTTTAACTTTCATTATCACAGAAGTCAGTATGACCGTATCGCTGATTTACAACATGATATGGCAATGATTATCAGGTGTACAAATCAATATAGTACAGTCTAACCTGACAAATCAATATAGTACAGTCTAATCTGTTAGGAATGTCCATTACATAACTCAGACTTTATATGTATACCAGTGTAAACACATCTAATAGATTGAAATTTTGGTACAATGACAGCTCATTTACACAACTCTCATACATGTTCATTATCAGAGGTTAAAAGAATGCACATTTTAAAAGCAAATTTATTACCTATGTCATACCTGTGTCGCTAGGTAATTTACGCCTATACATATTTGTATGTCATTATACATTAAATTATGTGGTCATCTATTTGAAGCCTGGAGAATCTACAGTTATTTAACCGCTAATTTCAAACCAGATTCAATCTGCTTACACCTGCATTCAAACAGGTGTGTGTCCAATATATTACAACAAGTCAATATAAATCCAGGCTTTTAACTACTGGGAAATAACACTGACACAGTTATATTTATCTGTTTTATAGTTAACTTTACCTGGTTTCCCAAACAATTCAAACTAATGCCCTGTTGTTTTTTATAACATACAGAAGGAAAGTTAGAGAAGTGGTTTTCAAACTGAATAATAGGTACTGTCCTATTTAAACTTTATAATAATAATAGTGTTTAAATTAACATAGGTAGAATATAATGATGTCAATATAAGACTGACAGATGGAGAAATATGCTAATTACTTTATAAATGGACAGTACTTTGATCAGTTAGGGCTTAATTTATCAAGATTAAAAATATAGTGCTTGGCTTTTCCACCTGTATGTTAATTACAAAATAACATGGTTAAAAAAATCATATGACCAACCAATTGAGCAGACAATTTCACCTGAATACCCCAAAGGAGGTAAGTTTAAGGTCAATGACATGCAGAGTGTTCAGATAAAAATATCTTGAACAAATATCCAATGACTTTTAATTCATGTATCGATTAAAAAGAAATAAAATTTACCTGAAGACTGGAACATATTAATAATTATCTGAAGGGCATATAGAGCAAGCGACTTTAAGTAAACCCTTTCAAATAAAAACATTTAGTTATTCATACATGTACCAACTATGTACTGGTGTACTGAAGGGGATTATATGCTAAACATAGAGTAGCTAAAAACAGCTTATTACCTACACTGGCAGTAGTACTGACCATATACGGAATATTTATAACACAAGCTGTAGACAAAGTGCCAGATTAAAGAGTTTCCAGAGACATTCCATAAAGGGTACAGTAAAACCTACAGACCTACTTATTGTATAAATACTGTGAAGAATAATATAATAGGTCATTGAAGTAAAAAATAAGAAAAATTCCAGTGAGCAATTTAAACTCAAATCTAGTTTCTGTCCATTATTTTATCAGCCTAATTTTGTGTTGACAGGTGGTTGTTGGAGGTTTTCCAGAAGTTGGAAGAAAGGGTCCATTATAAGTGTGTCAGTGGAGTGTTTGGTATGGTAATGTCAGAATAGTCCAAGAAAGAACACAGGTACGTGCCACGCCCCCTCACTCAGTCACACCTGTTTAATCTAGACGTACCATATCAAACATAAGCTGAGAAACAAATTCCCTAATAATCAGATTTGAGACAAAGTAAAACACCTGATTGACAGGTATAAGCGGCGGCAGGACAGATGAGCAAGTGATAGGTAACAAGTGTGATTGTTTGATTGGGCTTTCCTACATGTACAATAACCATGAACCTAAAAGGCTACATCTCTCTCATGACGGCCCCGTAGCCCAACGGATGAAGAAGCTATGTTGCAGTCAACACATACATATCTCTGAAGACCCTGTCTACATGTCCTCCAATACATGAAACAATTCACTTCATTGATTGGTGTATAACGTTGTGCTTATGGGTATTTCAGACCTGACTGCCCTAGATGAAATTTGTTTGTAAAAAATTTGTTCTTTCAGAGTATTTTCGTACCAGTTTGTGTAATTTTGTGTTACAGCATAGCACAGAATATTAATTTCTGTGTGCATTTTGAAGGCATATTGGTGTATTTAACATAAATTTAGTGTACTGACAAAATACTCCAGAATACAAGGGGTAGGCAGGTCTGGTATTTCCCTTATATGACGGCTGTGTATTAGCAAACAGTGAATAGCAACATCACCATAATGTGAAATGCTATATACTTTATGTTCCTCCATAGCTGACAAGATACATATACATCTACTTTAATTATACTGTTCTTAGCCAGAGGGCGCTGACTTTAGAAACCACACTATGAATGGATTACCAAATACCAACTACTTTGAATATAACACATGCTTAGATCATGTTCGCTTATTACTCAAGGCAGATAGTTACGCAAAACAAAACATACATGTAGTAAGTTTGACTATGTTAATAAATAATTTGTGAATGTCATTTTCATTCAAGCGAAAATTTGTTTTGTTACAAAAGCCCATGATGAAGCATGTAATAACACTGTTATCAACTGATATAATATTGGAAAGTTTCTGTGCTGAAGAGTCGGGAGCAAACAGGATATTTACTGTATTACAGATGAAGTGAATCAGAGAGGAGTTTTCAGCACCTAATTGACACCTTTTATTGACTTAGCTGTAACCAGTCCAGTGAGGCTTTGCTACATTAAGTTCTTGGTATTCAACCTGGAAACATTTCTCAATAAAACACTCATTCAAGTTGAACATACCTGACCTTGTGTTTATTAAGCCAGGGTATTGTATTACTACATGTGCCCCCCCCCCCTCATTGATGATCAGTTCTGGCACACTGTCACATTACTGTTAAACTGTTTACACAAGGTAACAAACAACAAGTGACAATTAAAAGCAGCATGCCACTGTACAAACAAACTACTGACATATCCAGTTACTAAGCTGTAACAAATCCTCATAGTATTGTCTACATTTCAGAGGAAATGTCTGACACACATTACTGATCACAATCAGTCTCTTCATGAACATTTATCTAAGGAACAACAACACCATTATCTGGGAGACATATTTGGTCAAGGTGGAATATGAAAAACCAAATGGCTTAGTTTAGAATTTGTAGCCACTAGAGCTGCCAGTCCTTTTATACAGAAACATGTCTTTAACTAGCTAGTGAATTAACATTTACGTAATATTAACAATATCTCAGTTATTTTGTTTTTCAAGTAAGGTGTTCCTGATAAAAACTGCCAGAAAATGAGAATTGACCCTTCCTGAATTCAGCTTAGGGGTTCAAGAAACCATTGGTTACCTACTGAGAGCATAACAAAATGTTGCCAGGTTACCACTCAAAGTGATCAATTTATTGAATTAAGATAAAGTTTTCTGCATGATGATTCCCCTGTTCTTCTAATATCGTGACATAATACATATTTATTGCCTGTTGTCATGACAACTAGAAAACTCCTCAGCACATTAGCTTTCTCCATTTTATAAACATATTGATTTTCCAATAAAAGCTTTGAGTGTTTAATCTTGATTCTTTATCTAATTTTTGTAGGGCATTTAAAATGTGTGTTTAGTACCAAATAATGATACACACTTATTAACTACTTAGTTTCGACACCTGTTAACAACATTTGAATAGCATTTTCAAAATATATGTGCGATAATCTTTAACACATATATTTCAGTCTGATAAAATTAACATATCACAAAATCGGTTAACTAGTATATTTAATTTAGGTTTGTTTGTTTGATTGGGGTTTAACGTCATACTCAAGGGTATTTCTCTGTTCCTTGCCTTATTACGGTGCAAAACTGAGAGAAAATCTTTAAAAACCACCCCCACGATTGCCGGAGCCACATCGTGTGACTCACTCATATACCTGATGGTTGACAGACGGACTTGATCCAGTAAATTTATTTTAGGTAAATATTCTTGACTATGGAGTTGAAATAATTCATTAATACTAAATAATTAAAAATATTTCATGAAATCCTATTACTGGTAATTGCATGGTTTTAAATCCAAGAACAACAACTAATGAAAGATGCAAATCAAAATGTACAAAGCTGTACACATTAATTCTAATGAGTGATTAATACTGGAGTTTAAAGTGTCCAACTCACAAATGAAATAAAATTAACACACATCATTTGAATTCTGTCAAACTTGATAAACATTATTATTTAGTTAGTTGCAGTGCAATCAATACTACAGGTAGCTAACTCACTTCTCACCTGAAGAGTCAATAAGGTCTTCCAGTTAAGTGAGCAGATTGCTGATCAATACAGACTACAGCCTCGCACAGACAAACACAATCCCCACAGGTAAACACCCTTCTCAAAACAATGTGTCCACTTGACACAATTGCACTCAATATCATCAACAGATCTACTGTTAGAGGAGAGGCCCTCTGTCGCTTCACAGATCTACTGTTAGAGGAGAGGCCCTCTGTCGCTTCACAGATCTACTGTTAGAGGAGAGGCCCTCTGTCACATCCTGACACAGCTCAAATGAGTTGTTGTTGAACAGGTTAGCACTACAGACAGCACAGTAGACAGAACAGCCAATTCCCTTCATACAAGCACCTAACCAAATATGTAACCATTGATAGCTATCAAATAACTAGTTAAAATTATGTAATGACATTGCGTACAGAGGCTTTGGTATCAAATTACACTATTCTGCTATCAAGTCAACCTGTGAATTGTTTGCTTATCGACAAAGACATTTAAAAAACAACCTAAGTGTATGGTTATTAAATGTCATCATAAAGAAATGGTTCGGTTGGTTTGAATGATGTTTTGTTACTGTACTTAATGTTATTTCACTCACACGTCCATATGTAAGCACAATCATGGGTGACCCTGAAGTAAACCGGTATATCAGTGAGAAAAAGTGGAAAGAAAATAGCTGTCTTACCAGAAACTTTCTCCTCTGCTGGGTTTTTGTCTGGCCTTCATCTTCATGGCCCCAGACTGGAGGGTGTGTTTAGACTCCCTGTACATAATGCTATCATCCTGGGGGACTACTATAGCCTTCTCTTGCTCATCTCCTTCCCGGGCCCGCCTTAGGTAGAGTGGTGTATTACCTGACTGATCAGCATGGCCTCTGTAAACAACAAATGGCAAGGTTAGCTAACTCTTTAATGATTCACTCAAGGTTATTTCACTCATATGGCAGTTAGCTTGAAGAGAAAATCTAATAAAACTGTAAATGTAGAATAAGATTTGCTTTGTTTGATTGATAAAGAACACTTTGTGGTACCAGCAAAATGCAAATATCTGAAAGATATAACTACAAATTTGCGATCAAGAAACACAAGCCCAGGAAAACTATATCTGGAAAATTATATCAAATAACACTGGATGACCATATATTAAATTTTATAATTCACTATTTTTATTAAACCTTCTTTCAACAATATTATATTTCTTACTAAACCTATTCCTTAAATATGGTTTACCTTAAAACAGGTTTTCCTACATAATTATATTCCTTTGAAATGGAATTCTTCAATAATAATATAACCTAATAATGGTATTCCTAAACTGCAATGGTTGAGAATAAGGTCAATACTGAAGATATCTAGATATCTAAAGCCACAGGTGGAGACCAGCAAATTTACCTTTCTCCACAATAAAAACATATATTATAAGCAGTACTGTTGTATTTAATCTATAATCAGCCAAGCTGAATAGCCTTAAATAATTTATTGTGAGAAAAACATGAACAGGTAGAAAAGCCTTAATGTATACATTATCAATTAGCCTGGTGAAGATCAATGTGAATATTCACAAATATCACAGTCTTTTCACACATATATCACAGGTACTTAGGATCCACAACGTATAAATTAACACCACTGAACACAAGACATTAGCTCCTCAATATATTCAAATAAAACACATTTAAAATGCAAATGTTATGGGCTTGGCTGACACTAAATCAGTTTTATTTTATCAGGAAATCTGGATATATGAGGGGCTGTGTGCATTCACAGGATGGCTCTTCAGTACACAAACACATGTGACTCGCCTCCAGACAGACAAGCTAAGCCAGGCTATTATTAATACTAATATATCTATAACCATTGCAGATATTACCTGGTTTCTATGTACTGTTTCTGTTTGTTTGTTTCTAACGGCTTTATGTCGGCTTAATCGGTTGTTTCTCAGAATGACATGTACATACGTCTTGTCAATTCACCACTACAAGCCTTTAGCTTTTCTCTAGAGGGTGATAGTGGTGACATTAACACCCACTCCCCTCCTCCATCCCACCTCTCCTCCCATGTATAGAAATAATACCTGTGTTATATATACTGAAGCGCACAGTCAAAATATTAGTGTTGACTAACTAACTTTCATTTAACCTTCCCAAACATATAAATTATTAGCGATACAATGGCAAGAATCAACATTATAAAACACAGGCTGACACATCTTCTGGCTCATGTCTATGGAAAAAATTGCACCTCCAAAATTGTATGATGCTCCAATTCCATTAAGTATTTTATGCCAGGATATTTAACTCAATGCCAATTCCTTTATATCCAGTTGCACAATATATAGTAGCTTACCTGGTTCGTAACAAATGTGTTTACCTGTGGTCATGCTGAGCTTACATATGATAGATCCTCAGTACACAGCTTACCTGCAGATTGCTGGCACACAGGGTCACTGACAATGGACATGTAGGATGTAAATAAGTGTGTGGTCTGCAGGTATTAACTGAGAGATCAATAGCTGACCAGGTATATTATAGAGATCAGAGAAAACAAGGGTCAAGCGAAGTGATAAGAGCAGGTGGATTTATCTGTCTTGTCAGGTGGATTTATCAACAGTCTGTCTTGTCAGGTTGATTTATCAACAGTCTGTCTCGTCAAGTGGAATTATCAACAGTTAGTCTTATCAGGTGGATTTATCAACAGTTAGTATTGTCAGGTGGATTTATCAATAGTCAGTATTGTCAGGTGGATTTATCAATAGTCAGTCTTGTCAGGTGGATTTATCATCAGTCAGTCTTGTCAGGTGGATTTATCAACAGTCAGTCTTGTCAGGTGGATTTATCAACAGTCAGTCTTGTCAGGTGGATTTATCAATAGTCAGTCTTGTCAGGTGGATTTATCAACAGTCAGTCTTGTCAGGTGGATTTATCAGCACTCAATCTCGTCAGGTGGATTTATCAACAGTTAGTCTTTTCAGGTGGATTTATCAACAGTTAGTCTTTTCAGGTGGATTTATCAACAGTCAGTCTTGTCAGGTGGATTTATCAACAGTTAGTCTTGTCAGGTGGATTTATCAACAGTCAGCCTTGTCAGGTGGACAGGGCACGAAAAAATGTGCAATATAGCAATGTCATTGCCGGGAAGATCGTCGCCTCTAGCTGGAAATTCACGAGGCATTAAAAAAAAATCAGTCAGTCTTGTCAGGTGGATTTATCAACAGTCAGTCTTGTCAGGTGGATTTATCAACAGTCTGTCTTGTCAGGTGGATTTATCAATAGTTAGTCTTGTCAGGTGGATTTATCAGTCTTGTCAGGTGGATTTATCAGTCTTGTCAGGTGGATTTATCAACAGTCATGGCTATTGAAACATGGAGAAATGAGAGTGGTGTATTAAGCTAGCTCCCACAATAAACCTCTCCACACAGTTCCTCTCATGACATGCCAAATGCAAAATCTTACTGCCCATTTAAACTTTCACTTGCCCATGCTCTTGTGCAAAAAGAAAAAACCTATATAAAATTAAAATGAATGGAAATGGTAGTTGTATTCCAAATAATCTGTAATACAGTACATGTATTACTTAACAGACATGATTGTTGTTAACTTCAATGATGACTTGCCAAACAGACCAACACAAACAGCCTAGTACATGGTTGCTACATGCACAATGATAAGTGTCAAGTTGCACCACTCGTTGCACTCCTCAGAATTGCCAGAGCCACAATATGTGACTCGGTCATATACATGTACCTGATGGTTGACAGATGAACTCAATCCCGTGAACGGTACATCAAAGAATTCAAAATTATAAAGCATGAATTGATCAATTTTCACCCAAAAAACCCCTTACAAATCAGTTAACGATATATTTTTATCAGAGAAACAGAAAATATTGCTTGACTTCACTGGGGTCTCTTTATAGTAGCTAATGATATAAGTAGGCATGTAGGTAAGACGGGAGATATTAAATCAAATATTCCTATTCCAAATATTAGACTGCCTCCTAAACTTTTTAATATTTTCATAAGATATAATTATTCTTAAGATCGTCATACTGGGTTAAAGTTGTGAGAAAGTTTACCTGCCTTAATAATATATCTACCTGGAGAGAAACCCTGACAACAGGTAAACACTTCTGGTAAGACAAAACATTTGTGCCACTCGAGGTCAGTTAAAACAATACAGCCACCCAGTTAACATGTGTTGATCACTGCAAAAACAGATCTCAACAGGTTAGCCTGGGCGGGGAGGTCTGACCACTGGTCAACTATTAGCAAGGCTGATGGTCTCTATGTATGGCCAGTCCAGCCAATTGATCACACTGTCTACAATACATGTCAGCCTTCTGGCTCCACTTTATATTATTCTCACTGACCACAACTCACATTCTACAAGCCAATGTGGAATTCCCCCCATAACTCGGCCACAAAGCCCAGCACATAGACAACACTGGTGTTTACCTCCAACCACATATTCCCCATGTTAAACAACATCCTCACATTCACTCGATTCATATCTTACTAATACTTCAATATTAATAATACATGTGTGTTCACACGGCAATTCAGACCTCTAAAAACAACTCAAGCAAACCAAATACATGTGAAAATATGTATGTTAGATACCATGTCAGCCTCTATCACTAGATACATGTCAGTCCAGCAGGTGTCAGGTTTGTTTACAATCATCAGGTATATCAGTGATCATCCAGTCATTGTAGGCAGAGTGTAACAATAAATGACATGCTCAAGTTAAATAATTTAAATCACTTCGCATGAGCTTGAAAGAAGCCTAGACATCAACAAAAGACAATATGTATTTAGCATGCTAAAAAACAGGTCTTCTGTACTAGTACTAATTCTTGTATTATTAAGTAAATAGACGGTGACAAAATGTTGTCAAATGAGGACAAAAAGCACAAATTAAAAATACAATGTGCAAGGAATAAAACTAAATGCTTTATTAAGAAGATTTCTTTGTTGAATTTTTATTGTAAAATTATAAACAGTTAAATATAAATGTGTGGCAAAATGCAGAAAAATGTTCTGCAAGATTTTATTATTATACCTAGACTAATGAAAATTCCACATTGAGCAAATTCAATTGATATCATGTCATAAACCAGGAAAAAAGAATAGATAACTATGAAGCTATTCCAAAAGTCATGATTAACAACAGGAGTTTCATGTCAGAGAATTTCTTATGTTGACATTTATATTAGAGAAAAAACCCCTGAAGCACGATTCTCTCTTCCATAACTGTTACATCAAAGTGACAGAGGCAGACCGGTTGTCAATGGCGACCTTCTATCAAGAACATCTCACAAATAAACACCTCTGTCATTTATACAAATCTGACAAAATAGCTCTTCTATTTATAAACTAAACTTCATTTAGTTACATGTTTATCTAAAATAAACAAGTAAAAAGATGGAAGGAAAAGTAGAAATCGTTGAGAATCATTTTTAATTTTAGTAGGACTCCCTTGTGAGTAGTCACAGTGTCAAAATGAAATTACTCATCGGTTTTTGGTTTTACTTGGTTCAAATGGTAGAACTATTTGATAAGGGTTTTACATCTTCATTAAGGTTAATGAGCCTCATATGCTCAAATTGTTAGGTAAAACACCTAAATGTTGTAAATGAATTACATGTATAATGATAAGGTAAAAACTGTCTAAAAATCATTTCATACCATCTGATACAATTGATCATTTTAACAGCATACTCAAGGGTATTTCACTAATATGATGACGGATGGTACATTTCACACTATCCCTAACCACAGGAAACCTCATGAAAACTTCCGCCCATTACTGAACCATGGCTGCAGGCACTCTGACAGAAATGATTGATTGATTGGTGTTTTACACCGTGCTTAAGGTTATTTCCCTTATATGACATTGTATATAAGGGATACATTGTTTCTTGTGTATTATGACAGTGTATTCCAACAATACTGACACTAGCACATCCAAGATGAGAAGCGTTTCCATAATGTTGGAAAGTTAATTTTCCTCCAGTATAGACAGCATGGCAACTGTTCAAACAAACTGGCCTTAGCCAGAGGGCCTGACAGAATTGAAGCTTGTCACTTTGTACTGGTGGGAGAAAGGTACCGTATTGGGCTAAATCAGCAAACATTTCCTAAATGACATAGACATTACATGTGAATAGATTACAACTTGTAGTCTTGTCTAGAATGTGCAGAAAAAGACTGCTGTTCATGTTCTAAGCGAAATAAAAAATCAAATAAGAGTGAGACACCATTTTTTGTATAAGGATAATTTGACAAAACAAACAGATGAACAAGACCTTATACATGTAGTTACAAAGAATTACTCTGGACTTTATAGTTACAACAATTCTGAAATGTCACTCCATGTTTACTTCTGTCAGTATGAATGCAATGGGCAAACCATTTGAAATATTTGTAATTTTGAGCATATACAATTTTAACAAAAATATACAGATATATGGTTGGAAAACAGTGGAGGAATACAAACTAGTCTTCATCTACATAAATTTTAAAAAAAATACTCAGGGGTTGAATCTACATTACTTGCCCTCACAGCCTTTTGAATGCGTCCTTTTTTGTTGTTGTTATAAAAATGGGGCTTAGGCTCCAGCTGCAAGTTAGCCAGACTTCCATCAGTTTCAGCCATACATGTGATATACAGTTTGTTTATTGGGGGTTTTATTGACGTTTATTTGACTCATGACTGCGTGTCAGCCCAATGGGCACTCTCAAGTTTACTCAAACAACAATCACAAGAAATAAGATAAACACAAGAAGCAGAATTTGCAGCAGCAATATAAAGGACAACCTGAGATAGTGTATATTACACTGAGCCTCATAATAGACTTATTAGAAAAAAATCAGTTAAATGTAAGAATACTTTCCAACTGAAGCTACATGTAATGCGGTCATGTTTTTTTTTTACAGCCCAAGAAACAAGTCGTTTAATTATGTAAGAGAAAGAAGCACACAAAAGCCAGGGCAATTAGTTTAAATGGAAGAATCCTTATCTCAATAACAAAAGAAATATTTTTATGGGCAGAAATATAACAACAAAAAGTTAAAATGACTAAATATAACTTGCTTTCTTCACCTCTGAATTTAAGTTAAACAAGTTTCTCCAGTGTACAAGCAAATTCATAAAGTTACTTTTTGTATGTATTGAGTTTAAGGAGTCTGTATTGTTATGACCTGCTTTCTTGGTGAACTTTGACCCTGCCAGGTGACCAATAGTAAGACGGTTTCCTGCGAGAAGAAAGAGGCCATTGTTTCTCAGGCTAATCTAAATTCTCCAAAAAATAGCATCAAGGTTGAATAACTCTGTAGAAGAGCATTGTTCCAGGGAAATATGGCCTAAAATAAATCTTTTCTGGCAAATAAAGCAGATTAAATAAAGCTGAGAAAATCCTTGTGCTGTTTGTGATTTCCATTCTAAACAAAACATCTGGATTATTTTACATGCTGGGAAAATGAGCTGGTAATTAACACAAAAAAAGATTGCCTTATAAAAGTTGAGGCATATAGACAGGTGTAAGTTGAGGTTATGGGTCGGGTGGAGGGTGTAAACAGATCTTTTTTTTCTGTGTGTAATACACACGGCAACAATTCAATTCAAATTCATTTCTATGAGCATTACAATTTATTTAATTCCTTATATTTTGAAACTTCTTTACAGTTTCACCTGTCTTATTTATGTGAAAGATGCATCAATGTGAGTAACTTTACAACTAATTACAATAATGTATTTTCCAACTATTGGCTTTATACTGCTGAACCAGGCACCTGTTTACCTTATAACACAGGTATTTCCTAGACAATAACTACAGGTGAAACCTGAATCAGAGACTATGACCTTGGAGTTATTCCCCTTGATCTTAACCAATCCACACAAATGTATTATAGAATACATTGGCTTGTCGTAATTACACGTATCAGCATTAACATAAAACACTTGTCCAACCTATACCAATCTGAGCCAGGTGCAAAAAACAACAATAAAATTACTCTTATGGAATTTGATATGTACAGCATATTGTATTTTTTTGCAGAGATTTAACATTAATGATAAGGCTCATCAGTCCTACATGGAGTACACAGATTTTTCCACCAATTTTATCTTGTCTTTAGAATCTGGGTCACTACATTATTACCGATCAATTGCTTTAAAAAGATTATTGAATTCAGAGCCTTGTATAGTCAAACAAATCTTAGTAATAATGATTTATTTATGAGCTTGGTATTTAAAACTGCACTTGGGGTTAATTTTAAAACTACTCTTTTTTAATTGCTTTTAAACAAACTTACGTGGACATACATGTACAAAAAAATTTAAATGATCACAATTTTATTTCCTTTAAATTTCACTTGAGCCATGAAAGGTAAATCCAAATTAAAAAAAAGAAATGAAAGAAAAAATAAATGCAATTTGATAATTTGACAGAAGAAAAAAGAAAAATGGCAATACATCAACGTGAGAAAAAAGTGACAATTAGATCACTTCCCATTAACCTTAATGACAAAAACCTGTCTATAGTTCAAGGTAAAGTAACATCAAAACTGTTACACTTCACATACATTCCTTTATATTTTTATACAACTTTTCCAGCTGTCATCTCAAATGATGGTATATATATAACTATTTAGTAAATGTGAGAGAAAGTCTGGGTAGCAGGGCCAGTGTTACACTCTCATGACAGAGAGACCCTCTCCATCAAAAGCTCATCCCATTTTAACAAGATCTAAATACAGCCTGTATTAATATTTCAACAGCCATGGAACCATTAAGGTACACCATTGGCTTCATTATCATTTATTCTATGTAAACCATCACGTGACATTATTATCATTTATTCAGGTAAACCATCACGTGACATTATTATCATTTATTCAGGTAAACCATCACGCGACATTATTATCATTTATTCAGGTAAACCATCACGTGACATTATTATCATTTATTCTATGTAAACCATCACGTGACATTATCATCATTTATTCAGGTAAACCATCACGTGACATTATTATCATTTATTCCGGTAAACCATCACGTGACATTATTATCATTTATTCTATGTAAACCATCACATGACATTATTATCATTTATTCAGGGTAACCATCACGTGACATTATTATCATTTATTCTATGTAAACCATCACGTGACATTATTATCATTTATTCTATGTAAACCATCACGTGACATTAAATAGAACACGTTGGCTGACTGCCTGTACATTACAAGCAGCGCGAGACTGTGCGAGAAAAGACAATTGTGCACCTAACTCCATGGATGTTAAGGCCAAAGCATTAGTTGTTTTATGGGACACAAGACTGATATATTTGTCCATCAACTTCTGCATTCTCTACATGTATATAGATTCATTATTTTATTATCTACATCAAGGGTGTGTCCTATTGTTTACAAATAGTCTGGACCATTTAATAACCTGCTCGTATTTGTTTAATTACAGGTGCTCATAAAAAAGGTACCATTGGTCATTTCTGCATTGGTGACACCATTGTGACACCTGTTTGAAAGGTGAGTGGACAATTCTGGTCCACAAAATGTGTCACTGATTGTCCAAAATTTAAAAGGAACAGGAGATTTATAAATATTAGCACCATATCGAAATCCATCGTTTAATAAACATAATCTCAGGTGATAGGCTATTCTATAAAGTGAAACACATCTGAATTTTAAAACCAAATTTAAACTGCTTATATTATTCTGAACAAATCTCCTCCTCCTAACTTAGTTCATTAACTTAAACAATAACAAAATAAAGTAACTTAATAATCAGATGAGTAAATGGATCTTTAAAAAGAAATCTATAAGCTTCTAAAGATCTGACCAGTGAAATTAAACTTTAATTGAAGAGGTACAGTGCACTAATGCTGATAGATGTCTGCTGGGTACAGATGATGGAGAATAATCAACAATAGGAATCCCCAATAGTTGTCTATCTTAAAGAAGCTGACACAGCTGATTCAAATACAGGTCTCTTTACATGTTTAAATACTCACTGATCAGCGGGGCCTCCAGAGGGAACCAACAACAGCTGGATTTGTTCCGATAAACTAGATACCACTGTAATCAGCATATTCTTATTGATTCTCTAAAGACAGGTGTAAAAGTCTCATCATCCACATCCAGGTAGTAAGATCCAAATTTCATTTTATCACACTGGTAAACACCATGATTGATAAGTCAGATGTTTTCATAAATTAACAACATTGAATTTAGTATATTTTGTTCACATTGCTGAGCATAGGTAAATGTAAAACCTGTGAAACACACCTACTGAGGGCACTATCAAACGTAACAAGGTACATTTTCCAAGGCACCTTCTCCCAGGGTACATGTATATCTAAAACAGGTTATGCCCACTCTTTGTTAAGGTCAGCATCTGTTTGTGGCAGTGTGATCTATCTTTATGGTTGTTTAACAGTCATCAGTCATTATAAACAATTGTGCACATCAATCATAAACACCAGAATTCAACATCCGAGTAAATTTGTTAAAATCCTACACAGTATGATCAGGGCTAGTTCACCTTGTATGATCATAACCTTCTATACTGACACATTCTCACATGATAAAGAGGAAAATCACTGCAATTTTGTTCTACTGCCAATTTCCTAAATGGACATGTTATTTTATATCTGTCCACATGGACTAATAAAAACATTATCACGGAGGTGGGACGCAGATTTAATGTCCTCCAAACTTCACTACTCAACAGAAATTAAAATTACCGGAGATTCCAAAGAACAAACTGAAATTCTCCTTAGCTCAGCAAAGTTGAAAAGCATTGCACTAAAGATGTTTAGCAGGGACTTTGTAACACAAGTGTTCTGGCAGCCCTTTCTATCTGGCTGTGGAAAAACTGCTGGCTACTGTCTCTTCTCCTGCCCACAAAGAAAATCACATCGTGTGACACTTTTTTACACAATTCCAGTAGTAGCTTTGAATTGGGTCCAGTCCAAAGAGTGTCTAATCTACCTGAAGCCAGAGATGTTACCTTGTTAAATCCCCTCTACTCTGAAGAAACAAGGCTCTGGCCTGGCTCTGAAAGTTTCTACCTGGACCAGGTGAGTGCTCCCCTCTTGCCCATGGCCTTGGACAAAGCCTACTAATCTGCTCCGGCATCTAGCACTATCTTCAGTGCTAACAATTCACTGGCTGGCCTTTCATTTGTTCACGATGTTTGGCCAATCTGCTGATCACTGCTATGAGAGAAGGTCCAACAAATAGCCAAACACCCGACAGACCCTTATCATAGCCCTGTTACCACCCGATGTTTGCCTCTCAGTGAACCACTCGATAAACCAACTAACATTTCTTTATATCAGATTCAATCCGTGCAATAATTCCCAAATGTTGACCAGAAAACTGACCAGTCCACTCATCCAAATATGTATATATACTCAAAGCAAACTTCATCAACCCTCTTGTTTTCTGGTCTCTATAAAGTGGGCACTTACATTGCTCTAGACAGGTCCAGAAAAACTTATTGATTCAAACATCAAATAAGATGACATCATCAAGATTCAGCCTACCTGTACATTGAACACAATGTCACTGAAAGGTATAAACAACCCTTTAGTTGGAATGTGATACATCCAAATTATAATCTAGGATTGATTTTTTACGAAAATATTTTACATAATAAAGGTGCTGTTTTACTTTTCTGGTCTTCCATGTTTTACTATTTCATGGTGTTATAAATTTCTGTGTTAAGTTATTATGTACCATATTTTATGTGGTCTGTAATTGATCATGCTTTTAAATAAATAAATAAATAAATAAGTCCACTAAATAACTCAAATCAAGTATAACTATTTGTGCCAGCTAAATATTCCACTAATCAACCATCAGAACTCAGGATTGAAGTAACTCAGATAGTAATTTTGTACAATAAATGCCACTGTAAGTCTTATTTGTCATGTATGTACAGAGACTCTGGAAATATATATAACAGGATAATGTGGCCATGTTATTTATCTTCAAGCTATTAAACTAAGATGATAAGTAATTACATACTATTATTAAACCATAATACGACAAGCTTCAATTTCAAACCATGACATTATTGTTTTTATTATTTCATGTTTAATGGTTATTTGAGATTTAAGCCGTAAACATCAACAATTGCCAGGTCTCTCGATCCATGAAATAGTCTAGGTCCCCCTGCCACCCTCTCTCCTTTAAATCATGGATGAGGTACATGTAATAGCCCACCGATATCATACGGCTATTTATTGTAAGGTAATACCACAGGAGAGTTTGTCAAGCCCCTAACAAATACCTGAGAACAATAACTCTGTCTTAGCAGAGCCAGGTAAAAAGAGAAGCTCGTGGGAAAGCACATCTAACCCAATTCTAAACATAACTCGGGTAAATTGATACCAGGAAAATAACATTGTACAAGATAAAGCAACAATGAGTTCTCCCCAATTACAGCAATCACGGGATATTTACCATAAATAGAGATTTTAAAAAGTGGTTATTTTACTGGATTATGATCATCATTAAAGCTTGATTAACCATAATGTATACCTGCTTTATATCGAAAGAGAACTGCTCCTTATCAAACACAAGGATACCACATTGATTAAACAACGACAACTAATGATACTACACCAACACTGGTTCATCATTAATACAGGTTCTCGATCATACATTCTCAGATTGTAAAACACCAACAAGATCATCTTAGATGTCCTACACAAACAGGAATATAGATTCCCATCATACATTCTCAGATTGTAATATACCCACAAGATGTCCTACACAAACAGAAATATAGATTCCCATCATACATTCTCAGATTGTAATATACCCACAAGATGTCCTACACAAACAGAAATATAGATTCC
>JAVFBX010050149.1:6177-17322 GCA_034783855.1 Mopalia kennerleyi | reverse complement strand
ATACCACATACGTATGTGGTATGAAGTTTCTCACAATGTGTTACCACACGGGTTTGGCAGAGTATTATATGGGAAATAGACAAACAAAGGCGATTTCTTTCTCCTCCTCTGGTATCTGAGCCAACAAGTGAGTTTACTTAATTCACTTCTGGTATCTAGACCAACACAAACGATTTCTTACTTCTCCTCTGGCATCGATCTAGATCAAAAAAGGCGATTTCTTGCTTCTCCACTGGTATCTGTACCATTAAGTGAGTTTTCTTACTTCACTTCTGGCATCTAGGCCAACAAAAGCGATCTCTTGCATTTCTTCTGGTATCTAGACCAACAAAAGCCATTTCTTGACCCCAAAAAAACAATTATTGCTTCTCGTTTGGTATCTCGACCAACAAATGCGATTACTTGTTTCTTTTCTGGTATCTGGACCAACAAATGAGTTTTCTCACTTCCCTTTTAGTATATAGACCAACAAAAGCTAGCGAGTTCTTGCTTCTCTTCTGGTATCTGGACAAACCAGTGAGTTTTTTACTTCACTTCTGGTATCTAGACGAGCAAAAGAGATTGCTTGCTTTTCCTCTTGCATATAGATCAACAAAAGCGATTGCTTGCTTTTCCTCTGGTATATACCCAAGCAAAGACGATTTCTTGCTTCTCCTCTGGTATCTGGACCAACAAGTGAGTTTTCTTACTTCACATTTGGTATATAGAACAACACGTGCGTTTTCTTGCTTCTCTTCTGGTATCTAGACCAACAGAAGCGGTTCCCTTCTTCTCCTCTGGTATCTTGGCTAACAAATGAGTTTTCTTACTTCACTTCTGATATGTAAACCAACAAAAGCGATTTCTTGTTTCTCCACTGGTATCTGGACCAACAAGTGAGTTTTCTCGACTCACATCTGATGTCTACACAAAGGACTACATGTTCTCGATTCTCTTGTTTTAACCGTGGTTTCTTGATTCATCCCCTGATATCTAGATTCACAAGTGTGTCGTCTGGGATCACATCCGATCACTGCGTTTTGTTGATTCTCCTGGTATCTGGACAAACAGTCGTGTGTCTTTGGTTTACTTTGTATATCCAAACCAACAACTGAGTTTTCTTGATTCTCATCTGATACCAAGACCAACAAATATTTTTTCTCGACTCTCTTTAATAAGATACCCAGATAATGATACCTGCGTTTTCTGGACTCTCCGGACATCTAGGCCAATAACTGATCTTTCTTGTTTCACATCTGGCATTCAAAAATAAATAACTTTTCTAGTTTCACTTTTAGTATTTTGCATTAGTTTTCAATTCTTGACTTACTTATTATTGTTTTAAACAAATGCATTTTTTTAATCCTCTTCTGGTATTTAGTATTATCTGTTTTTTATTGCTTCACTTCTGATATTAAGTAATTAATGCTAGTTTCTCTTCTAATATACCGCAAAAGCTTTCTGTCAATGATCTACTTATGACTGTTTTAAACAAGTGAATTTTATTGGTTCGCTTGTGGTATTCAGTAAATAACATTTAATCTTTTATCACTTTAATATCTGGGTTTTATTGCTTCACTTCTTGTATTCAGTAAATAACATTTTATCTTTTATCACTTTATGTATTTAGTAAAACGGGAAGTTTCTTTCTTCACTTCTGGTGTTTAGTAATATGAGTATTCGACTCTACTCACATAACCCGGCTATTACACACATTAGATTTGTACTCGCGATTCGTGACAAATCCAAACAGGGTAGCTAATTGAAACAAGTTAAAACTCAGGTCAATACATGTTAAACGGTTCTCAAGATGTGCTCAACAAACCAGCCATCAGTTTTCTCAATGGGCCATTATATTACGCAATTGAAATGTCTGATCGGCGAAATAGTATTGAACGGTTTTCTCAAGACTTTCATGCGCAGAAAACTAACAGCGAATTGTTTAGATCGCCTTTTAAAAATCAGCTTACAAAAACAGTGGGTATACAAAGAGCAAAATGTACCATTTGAATGTACAAATGAAACACACGCAATGTTGGAAGAACAATACCCTGGATGGTCTGGAAATGACTCAGATACCAGAGAGAGAAGCCGGTACCAATCAGATCACGATGTGCAGTTAAGATATAACTTTGGCGGTTGTATAACAAAAGGCAATCATAACAGTTGGGCGCTCAATATATGTCCTCAATACCAATGACCAATCAAATTGTAGCCTGCAAATTATTTTTGGGAGTACGAATTGCAAGAGTAACCGCTTTAGTATGACTGCCTTACTAGACCATACTGATATAGACACGAACAACCGGAATTGGTTAGATTCACGTTCATTAGTCTTTCAGTCATACTAACTATTAACAGTAGTTTGGTGGAATGTAATTCATCATTCAGAGGTCTACATTTAGTTTTTTGTAGACAATTCATATTTAAGGGCTAGTTTGTTTTTTTCTGGTCCAAAAAGCTACCAACATTGACAACAACAATTAATGATAAAGTATTGGATGTGTTTCAAAGAATATTAATCAGTATATTTTAAAACCCTAACGCATCATTTGACTTAAATCAACCGGCGAGACAACCATGGTCGTACATACTATGTCGCAGAGACTCCGGTTATAATTTTACGGGTTATTTGACATATTTTGAAAATGAGTGAGCATGAATTTGAAATCTATTCGTGTATTAGCTATTAAAGCTGCTTGAGTCTTCCTAGCCTTTAGAAATAATCGAAGCTACCATGATTCTGCGCTTTAAATCATTCCGATCTCTTCATTTAACACTTGCGGATGAGATCGAAAAATAAAACAACTATTTGACTTCCATATTCACGTCAAAGTCAATCATTGTCTTCCCGATTTGAGAACGAGATTACGCGGGACATGTATGGGTCACTCCCCGTTGGGACCCGTCCCTCGACAACTGTTCAAGGAACAGGACAGGCTGTTTTTTGGCGAGACAAGAGGCCATATAGATTTAATATTATTTTTTTTATTTGGAGACGTGCCTTATTTCTAAAGGTTTCGTACGGCTGGACATCGTATCTCTATTGACTGTATGTAGTACAAGTCTATAAGATACGTATTCGCATCTACTCGTGTACTTTTGTGGATAGATATGGTATGTCATAATAACTCAGCATATCTATGTCCATCTCATATTTTAGATATTGAATATAGATACCAACCCTAGTATATTTACACGTCCTTGGCACAACTACAAGAATTGTAACAAACGCTCAACGGTTAACTGTCAACTTATACATTCCTGGCTGACAGAGTGAAGTTAACCTTAACGACATTAGCTTCTGATCAGATATCTCAATATACAAAGACTAGAATCAATTTGTTGACATTCTTATGAACATACAAGCACCCAAACCACAGCTCATTATCATGGAGGACGGTTTGCCCCTGGGTGAATTTATAATCTCGTATTGATTGATTTTTCAGCTGACGCAGACCAATCAATCTCTGTCAATAACACCTTATTACATAGGCATTAAGCATGAAGAACAATTCAGACAGCGTTGATCTTAACACATGAACAATAAACCCCCACTGCCCCTAACCCGTGACAAGATGATCAAATTAACATTTAATATTACTATATTAACTATACCATAAGACTCGTGGTAGACAGACAATGTGTGTAACTCACACCGCTTATATATAACCATGCACCATGCAAACCCGGATAAATATCCCATTGGTCCATGTTTGAATATTCAACAGTTTCACGTCAATTCATTGAATGGGAGTTTTCTCGAAATTAGCAGAATTGATGAACAGGGATTAAGTTTTAATAACCAAATTGATATGATTAAAAGACATTTCTTGCCGAGAACACATATTGTTAAACAATAAATATTGGGGGAATCCCCTTGAAGTTTAGGGAGTAGTATCATATTGGGGTAGATTTTGTCTTATCTATACAAGATTATTTACCTAACTTATATGTAGACCACGTCATATCGTTCTAATCTTTATATTTCCTTCTTATCGCCAAAAGAAACCCATTTTTTGCTTGGGTACTTACATTTGTTTGATTCGGTTTTGCATATAATACACTTTTTATCGTTGAAATAAATCGTGCTTAGTGGCTGGTTTGATGAAACGAAACCGATCCATTTTTCTGCAGTAGTTTATATCTGAAGTATCGTTGTATTACTCTGCCTCTACACTCCGACCTGTACAGAAAGCATCGGGGTTCTAGAATTTCTGATCACATATACAAGGTGTTCAAAGTATTTCAGGCCTTTTGATTATATTGACGACATTACATAGATCTGTTTGTATAATTTATTTTGCGTATTCAATAAACTGGAATTCTAGAACTCATTTTATCAGTCACCGAAGTGTAAATAAAGACGTTCCTCCTTAATTACATAGGTGTCCCGGAAAATACCAGATTACAACAAGGAAAGTCATAGTAAATTTAAATCCCAACAGTGGTTAACACAAGTATGTGTCTGATATCTGATACCAGGTTACCGCCTTAAACACTGTCAGATTCTCAGCCCTCTAACATTTTCTGACATAATTACCTGACAGCGATATAACACTGACGTTCTCAGACTGAATATGTATCAGGTGATCAGTCATTATCAGTCTGTATTTGACCTTGTGGTTTGAAAGTGGAGACAGTGCGTGTGTGCAGCACAGGTGTTATCGCGAGAAATAAACATGGGCAAACAAAATGTCCAGACAAATGACTTCTGATTACAAAGGGTCAAGATGAAACCTAAACATGTCTATACTTAACAACATCTTGAAAGTCTTCTTCTATTCAGATGAAAATAGTATCACTTGTTAGTCATTAATTGTCCCTTGACCTGCTAATTTAGAAAACATGATAAACTGTTACCTCCGTTCCAAAACCTCACCAGGGGCTATCTGAGGTACCTTAAGTACATCAATGATTATTATATCAATAAGACTAATCGAAGCAATCGTCAGATAATCAGTTTCCATGGGATCCGTCTTTGTCGGTTTATTTAGTCCGAATAAATAGTCGTCCGTACACGTACTATAGGTAGCTTTTGCCGCCTGAGTTAATTTACCAGAATATTTGACGGGGGAGCAACTGTCATGCTCGCAATCATCGTGATGGGAGAAGTATGGGTCTTGGTTTTTTAGAAGTTGTTCAGCAAATGCCGCCTGACCAAATATCCGGCATCACACGTTTTATAGAAGTATTGGCACAACTACAAGAATGGTCACAAAAGCTGAACGCTTAACTCTCAACTTGTACATTCCTGTGTCCCCCTGGGTGAATCATAAATTACGCAAAAACATTTTATTACACACCTTCCCCCGCCGTCCATTTTGTGTTTGTTCTTACTTTCCCATTTATGAAATGATGGAGCCTGGGTTTTGTTCCACAAATACCCCAAATATTCTATAACGCGGTCGAAGTTGGTTTTATTTACTACCATTAAACAATACTTCCTTTTTTAAAATCCGTTTTTGGATCATTTGTGGATCTTACATAGCATTAAAAGCTGCATGTCCAGAAACAAAAACTGAATGTTCATTCTAAGACTTATCCACATTTCAAAGCATTATATCCTTACTATTCATAACATTGGTGTTGGCATTGAACATTTCCATTGTGGAAAGTTAGTTTTTTAAGAAATCGGAATATGACCCACGACTTTCGTTGCTTTTAACAAAATTGTTATTTCGTATAATACATTTATGTATTTATTTGAAGATTTATATGATGCACAATATTTGGCCTTCGACTTCAGAAACCTATAAAAGATTTGTTTTATCTGTCATCGGATTTCCAGGCAATTTGTACGAACATCGTTTGCAATTAATGTTAATGCGTAGTAAACCAGGTACGTTATAGCAGCACTTCTGTATACGCATGACTTTTTGTATTTCATCGAGAGAAGCATAGGCTATATACCCTGTAGGAAAGCTTTAAAGCTTCAGTAATTAGACTATCCAGATAAAAACCTCTTGAAATACGAATCCAGGTGGCTTTTAAAAGTTATATATATATGTATGTACATGTATATTAAAACCTTTCAATCGCTATAACAACAGTTATTCCGTGAAACAGTAGACGATAAACGGGATAAAGATAATAGAAAATTAAGGAAAAGGCAAATATAGGGCCTATGCATGCAGATTGAGGGGAAACCACAGAATTCTGAACCCATTGAGTTCTATGAACCCCAGGTGACCTTTTCTCCTAACATCAGGTTGCATAACACAGGGTTTTAATTGAAATAAAAGTCTATTGTGGATTACTGCCTGTCAATTAAATATATATGCATTCACTAGCCCTCTGCTTTTTGTGACATTTGTCGAGAGTGTATATGGTTCCACCTAACTATTCAAACACATGAAATGTAGCAAAACACATGGTTACGTTAAGTCCGCGCGTCTTATAGTCGTTAAGATAACACGAGCCCACGCGGGTACGTGCTCTCCTCGCGCACTGTCGTTTCATTCATGATCATGAGGATTGTACAATGTCATCAACAACTGACACCTGTGTGGAAATCCCAGTCCTCTCTATACGGATGCACGACCCCATTAATACTGACAGAACGAAATCCATATAATATAAAGAAAATAAATAGAAAATGAAATTCCCCTAACAATACATTCTTTAAAATATCACACCTGAGAAAATAAATATAGTCGATAAAGAAGGTAAGTATAATTAATAATGGGGAATTATGTCAACAGTAAAGAAATATACCAACAACAGAACAAATGTATATGGTTGTGCGAGATTGTATCATTCAGTCTAGCCTAGGTCCATAGTTTTTCTCTATATACATGGTCACACGCCGCTCAGTTTGTTTTGCGTATTGACAAGCACTATAGTCGCTCCGAGTAAACGCTATAATAGCATTCTATGCGCATATTAAACAAGACTAGATTAATAAGCTATATACTCGACCTTCGTGACAGAAATCTGTTAGTTTCTTGTAGGCCTATTGACCAAGAGTTTTTAAAAGGATAACCAGAAAAAGATAATTAAATTAGAATAATAAATATCCGGTGTTTGCAAGGATTGCACAATCCCCAATAAGATCGTGACAAATCTAAATTTTTGTGTAACTAGAATGTGAAATAGACAATGTGTATTAAAACATCAATTGAATTCTCAATAGGCCTATATATGCTGCTACATATTATAGTCCTTCAACACTGTGTAGGGGTAACAACCTTGGCGAGATCTCTCATCTGAATATATTCTTCTGAAGTCCAAAATGATTCGTATGTCATGTGAATTCCATCCGTTCTTTAAGGCTCCATTTTTCTTGGTTATAAATAAATCTTAGATGGATGCTAAATCGATAAAGGTTTTAGATCTATATACGAAAATCGCGTTCCCCTTTCTTGTGTTAAAAATAACCGCATAATTCACTTAACTTTAGATCATTCTTTTATGGTTCTGATTCTAACCGTTATTGTCCAAATTAGTTCAGATCACTTCTTCGCGTCTCGTCGCTTCAGAACATTAAGGGCTTGGGCGGTCCGTGGAACCTTAAATTGCATGCTGCATGGTATTCTGGGATCACCGACTTTGATGCAGTGGTCAATGTATGTGTTTTACCGTACGTGCATAGACAGCAACCTGGTGAATGGAGGGTTTCCATTTGGAAACAAATTAATAAACAAATACATTACTCAGAAATCACTGCCTATAGGTTGACTCTGAAGCATCTTCCTTAACCAATTATTTGAATTGCAAGTTGTTCAAAATTTGTTCCAAAAAAGAAAGAAAGAAAGAAAATATATATATATTGCCACGCACGACTTAGCCAGGAATTAAAGATCAGCAATGAAATAAAACCGATACTTTGAAGTAAAAAAAATTACTGAATAGCGTATAGGCCTACCTGCATAGTTGGTTCAGGTAAACTGCAAAGCTGCATAAAAGCGAAATATATTTTTTGGGTTGTTTTTTTAACCAATGATAGGCTCATTTCAGTGACAGCTTTAAAGAGTAAGATTTGAAAAAAGAAAACTATAACTTTATAAGAAACTGAAATAATACTCTGTTTGTACGTATACATGAGTATGTTATCAAGCAAATTCTCCTAATTTGGAAAAGATATTGTAAATTTAAGCAAATGCGTGATTTGTTTCATTGTGGATAATTTACATTTGGATTGACAGGTGAAGAATTAAGAACACAAGATCGAGTAAGAAAAGGCTAATAGATGCAACAAAACAATAACACTTATTAATTAATAAGTATGAAGGATACATTAGGGCATACCATTATACTAGGCTAGAAGAAAGCCAGTGTATACGCAAACATAAGGTAGACCCTATTTTTTAGATTTTTTTAATATACTTTTTTGCTCTAGCATGCATATAGGCCCATGTAGGTATATATGTTTTTTGAAGAGTTTGTAAGAGGCCACTCAGGCTATATTATAGTGCGCTAAACATGAAATTCAAATTAAAGAAAGTAAGATTTGGACTTCTCTATATCAGGCTGCGGCTGAACGGTGATTAAATATTTCCTTTAGATTAACAGTTTTTTTCCTCTCCAGGTTATGAAACTCTTTATAGTGGCACAAATACAGTTTTAAAAGAATAAGGTCTGTTTTAAACACGCTGAGTGTATGTCTATTTACATTTCAGGCCTACCGAAACAAAATTAGGTAGCCAAGCAAGCAGGCACACCGCTTGTTGCAGAAATAAACCAATTTAGATAGGCTCATATATTACAGTAGAGGCCTTTTTGTCATTTTGCATGTGGTTGAACTTGAGCTGAAGTCATGTGAAAGTATATGTTGCGGTCTTATCTCAAATCAGTCCTAAAGCCGAAAAGATTTTATTGGACACTTTTATAGTCTCTGTTATAAAGGCCCCTATAGGCGTATACTCCCGTACATCTTTCGCTTTGCACTGTTTAGTTGTTTAACAGTCATACCGAGACAGTGTGTCTTTATCGCACTTCATTGACTCCTGGAATCTTACGAGCCAATTGTAGGCGCTGTTTTTACGGCACCTGTTTATAGCGATAGCGTGCAGTGATAAAAACAAACTTATCGGAATATATTTTATTGTTGACATCCCAAAGTATATAGTGCTGTCATTTTTAAGTTGACCTAGCTTTTTACATAGGGCAGGGCTTAAAGTGGTTAGCCCCCTAGCGGCGAAGATTGACAGCGCAATGGAAAGCCCCGGATGACGAACTTACAACGGAAGGGAAGTTCTGTTTAAGTCGACAACACTGAGCGATAGCGAGCAGTTTGTTACTGGATTTTACTGCGATCAATTGGCGACCTGAGTGAGATGTGGTTAATGTGTAGAATGGTGAGCGGTCGGCGTTACTGTGAGTCGCATCCCGCCGCTAGGACAGGCCAACACCAGTGAGTTCATCGTGATTTGGTAGCAGAGTGCTCTAAATGACGGCATGCCGTGGTGGGGCACTTGCCCGACCCCTGGGCTTTTCCTTAGGCTGGTGCTGCTCTATGTTCTTTTTATAACGCTAAATTTCGTTTACCCGACTGAAAGTATACTTTGTGGCCCCTGCAATCCATTGTTATGTGGTGAAAGAGTTGACTGCCCTAAAGGTATTACTACGGACTCTTGTGGCTGTTGTGAAGTTTGTTCTAAACTTGTAAACGAGACATGTGGGGGGAAGCACGGACTACTGGGGCGATGTGCTCCGGGGCTAGAGTGCTTCATCTCGCCGGAGATCGGTCAGCCCATCACCGGTCACGAAGAAGGGATTTGTAAAGGTAAGCTAACTTATGTGGTTGTCCTACAGGTAAAAGCTGGTTAACAGGTGGTTGCGCTATGTAGGCTTATAACTGTAGCGTTACGTTGAGCTAGTCAGCTGTTCATTAGGTAAATATAACATTCAAGTTGACTCACCTCCCTGTTCAATAAAGTTTAAGTTTACATTAACTTCGCAAATCACGCTGTAGAAAAATGAAATCGACTTCCTTGATATCAGACAATTGATTATTTTATGTTTTTACTAACTTACTCTGTTATCGTGTATCAACATTAATTATCTAATTCACAGATATCTATCCACAAATGGTTAATTCTGTTTTCTTAAATATATATATTTTTTTATATATATTTAATTATTTATTCAATTGTTCACTAAATCAGATATAAGCCTGGTTAACAGGGAAAATAAATTCTAATAAGCTGTCACTACAATGGCTCACTTTTCTATCTGAAACACATATTTTTTATTCTATTGTTGCATATCATTGAATTGATCACAATATAATTAACAATGATACCTTATCTTAATGAAGCTGCATTGTTGTAATTAGTTTGTATCTTAATCCAAACTGTAGTCTATAAAAGGTTTATTGTTCAACTTATGCAACAATGATTTTGATTGAAATTTTATGACTTGTAAGATCTGAACCCTAAATGTGATTTAGATATTTCAAAGCCCTGACACTTCGGGAACAAATAGATTGTGACTTTCGCAATTATCCATACATTGTACTCCTTATAAGCATCGAGCTCAACTGGCTTTAGGAGAATAGGTAATTAAGTCATTAGTTATATGTTACATCATCCATGAGGCTGCCCTGTGTTATCTATAAGTTCATACATGTATTGTTCTATCATTAGTTTTGTAAAACTTTTTTTTTTACTTGGTTGTGTCATCAGTCATGAATTTAAGTCTAGATATCCTTAAGGGGTTAGTCAAACTTTTCTTGTGGTTCGACATACCATATTCTGGGATTGATAAGTCATTTTACTTATTATTTTAACACCAAAAAGACCAAATAGAATTTTGTGAGTTTATAACTGAAAGATTTGTCAAGACAAGGGTATCAATTATTGGATATTTTAAAGTTTTGACTTCTTTTGATTGGAACCGTAATCCCAAAGTCATGAAGGGATCTATTTAAAAGCCCTAGATACACGTATTCTGAATAAAACTAAAAGGTCAGATTTTAAAAAAATTATAGAAATGTTTATTCTTAAAAAATAAAAGTGTTTTTACCAGGAACACAAGTTTGTCTTTTAGTGCTTTTCATTGGGAGGTTTGGGGGAGGGGGGGTTGCTTGTGAATGTTCGTTGCCAGCCATGTTGCAGGATTTTTTTCTCTCAGCCTGTGCCCCGTGGGGTGGTACACCCTCAATGTGCTCAAGTTTGGTGTTAAACTCTTTCCAAACCAATTTCAGATCGATCTGGGGGGGGG
>JAVFBX010050038.1:0-17325 GCA_034783855.1 Mopalia kennerleyi | reverse complement strand
TATTCTGCCAACCGACTTCTCACGACATACATTCTACGTCACCCTATCTCTTATAACATGAGCGAGGGAGACAATGCAGTCTACCCTACTGAATACGGCGTTTCACACTTCTAGTTAATGGACTTCTGGTTTAACCTAATTGAACTCGTATATGAGTGTGCCTGAAGTCCAAAAGGGTTCTTGGTTTCATCAACATATCGTTTGTGATCAGGTAGAACGCATTTTCTGAATAACAGTGTAAAATGTCTACCAAATAATAATTTTTTTTTAGTTTGCTGCCCAGTAAAGTAGACCTTATCTGGTATGTAGGTGTCTAGCTTGCATCTAACATCGGATAAATTAATAACAAAAATAAATAAATCTGGTCATCATTCATTTTGAGGACTTGCCTGACAATATTTTGTTGTTTTCACATAGGAGCTGATTCTACACCATGGTCTTAATCATAGTTGTATAAGGGTTTCTTAATAAAATAGGATTCAAATTCAGTGGAGGCAAGCCATTGGGTTTTCCTCTACAATAAAAACATATTAATAAGATTTGAGAAACTGCTAGGTTACAGTGTTAAACTTTGTGTATTTTGCCAACTAGGGTACTATTTTACCTTATAAATCAACCCCTCAACAACAGAGAACCACGGCAATGGGTTTTTTTTTTCAATGATACTTAGACCTATGAATAACAGAATGTATCTAATAACCATGGTTGTGTTGGGGACTGGGCACTCTATGCTCATTTGCAATGTCGATTTCCCCGTGGTGTTGCCCATTTGCACTATATAACGTTATACATGGTTATTGCATCATGGTGTGTCAGTTGTGTCCCTCGCGCCAGTGGACATCTGCGGTAAATCTCCCTTCTTTTATCAGCGTTTGTGACAAAAGGATTTATACATAAAAATAGGACCTGACAATGCATCAAAGAGCATTCAATAATGAGTCGCGACATCATCAATTGGTGGATAATTTAATTGTTTGGTGTTTTACGCCATATTCACTTATATGAAGGCGTTGTACTACAACAGTGTTTTCCACTCCTAGTACAACAATACATTGTTATACGTTTTGGAAGATTACTCTTCCTACTGTGCCAAGTAAAGTCAACATTGCCACGCTCGGAAAATAGTGGTTTTACCCAGAGGGTTAAACACTCTCGGTGTCACAGGAAGATATCATGATCACCATGAGAGTAAAATAGAACAAATAACGAAACGCACAGACTGTGTAGTAATGAAGAAGAGCTTCACTTGGCACATCCAATGAGATTGCACTTTCAGAGAATTCCAGTCCATCCATCACCGAACCATTGTGGAACATTAGAAAGCTGTTTATCCATCACTAACCTCAAGTGATAGGTACTTATCGCCTCATTCGCATAAGATTTACTACTGACTGGTCTCCCCTTATGCTTAATCCCTTTAATAACCCGGATGTAACGACCTTACAAAGTCTATTAACCCCGTGTATGTATACATAATCCCTTTCTCCGCCAGATGGCGTTTGTGTTGATAAGACTTTTCGAGAAATTACTAGATGGATTGCTATTTGATATGTTGCTCGAAGATGGGACAAACAAAACTGGGCGGATATATAAACTAGTTTCATACGTTGATACCTTTAGGCCTACATTGGCTTATTCGTGCATTAATGGCTGTAGTTAGTGCATGTGAACGTCGATTGTCTCTGGTCCTATGTCCCATCAAAGGAATGTTTATGAATATTACTTGTACATGTAACATGTTCATGTTAACCTCTGCTATTTTACGTGCAGAGGAATTATAAGCACAGTTTGATGGGCTATACTTCCATACGCTTATCAGTGAATGCAAGGTTAGCGCTTCTTTCCTTTATATAAAACAATGAAATACATTGAGTTTTGTTATTCTCCATATTGACATTCTGCTGCGGAAGTCAGTAATTAGTTCTTCGTCCCAGCTTCGAAAGTCAGTAATTCTTTTTTCGTCCCAGCTTCGTAAGTCAGTAATTTGTTCTTCGTCCCAGCTTCGGAAGTCAGTAATTCGTTCTTCGTCCCAGCTTTGAGTCAGTAATTTGTTCTTCGTCCCAACTTCGGAAGTCAGTAATTCTTTCTTCGTCCCAGCTTCGTAAGTCAGTAATTTGTTCTTCGTCCCAGCTTCGTAAGTCAGTAATTTGTTCTTCGTCTCAGCTTCGTAAGTCAGTAATTTGTTCTTCGTTCCAGCTTCGTAAGTCAGTAATTCTTTCTTTGTCCCAGCTTCGTAGGTCAGTAATTTGTTCTTCGTTCCAGCTTCGGAAGTCAGTAATTTGTTCTTCGTCCCAGCTTCGGAAGTCAGTAATTTGTTCTTCGTCCCAGCATCGGAAGTCAGTAATTTGTTCTTCGTCCCAGCTTCGGAAGTCATTAATTTGTTCTTCGTCCCAGCTTCGAAAGTCAGTAATTAGTTTTTCGCTTCCGCTTCGGAAGTCAGTAATTTGTTCTTCGTCCCAGCTTCGGAAGTCAGTAATTAGTTCTTCGTCCTAGCTTCGTAAGTCAGTAATTTGTTCTTCGTCCCAGCTTCGGCAGTCAGTAATTTGTTCTTCGTCCCAGCTTCGTAAGTCAGTAATTTATTCTTCGTCCCAGCTTCGGAAGTCAGTAATTTGTTCTTCGTCCCAGCTTCGTAAGTCAGTAATTTGTTCTTCGTCCCAGCTTCGGAAGTCGGTAATTCGTTTTTCGCTTCCGCTTCGGAAGTCAGTAATTTGTTCTTCCTCTCAGCTTCGGAAGTCAGTAATTCGATTTTCGTCTCAGCTTCGGAAGTCAGTTATTTGTTCTTCGTCCCAGCTTCGGAAGTCAGTAATTCGATTTTCGTCTCAGCTTCGGAAGTCAGTTATTTGTTCTTCGTCTCAGCTTCGGATGTCAGTAATTAGTCCTTCGTCCCAGCTTCAGAAGTCAGTAATTTCGTCTATTTCAACATAACTCACGTGCAAGTACGAGTTAAAGAAAAATTTTGCTTGTTTGTTTGGATTTTTTACTCCATACTTGAGGTCAGTTTACTCATATGACGGCGTATCTGTCAAATGAGCCTAAAGGAAACCGGCATAGAAGTCACCGACAATAAAAAACAACATGACGGGACAAACATAAGACACCAAACAACGACACCACGAACAAACTGCCATCGTGATGTCAGACCCAGGACAACCGTCCAACTGCACGCCATCCATCTGGTTTCCTTGACATTAAAATGCTTTCTCGAGTTCAACAATCCATTTTAAAAACACAATTGTTTTTAACTTTAATTGATTCTGTTTATATTTCTGGGATAAAACTGTTTTAACTTGTTCTTATTCTAAAAAGCAGTTTGTTTGTTGTTCAGCGTCGTACTCTAGGTAATCACTGATATGACAACGGATTGTCCACTTCACTTTGTTCCTTGCCTAATTACGGTGAAACACCGGGAGGAAACCTCGTAAAAAACACCCCCGCGATTGCCGGGGCAACATCGTGTGACTCGCTCATATACCTGATGGCCAACAGACGGACTTGATCGATCCCGTGAAGGGTACGTTAAAGTAGCCGTTGTATGCGCAGACGCAAACCATTTAGCCACGGCCGCGGGCCCATTCTGAAAAGAAGTCGTCAGTATAGTTACATAACTATGCCTTCAGCTGTTTCTTGTTAACGACGATTAATTATTAATAATAACAATAACAACTGCACGGATACAGTTTAAGGGTACGTATTGAATAGCCTTTTCAACAGTCGCTATGTATTTTTTTATTTTTTTTGCCAGTTGTGGGTCTAGCTAGGTACTATGTCTATCAGCGTAAGCACTCGGCTTTTAACCCAGAAAAAAATAATCAATTAGAAGTGCCGGCACGTTTAGTCATCTCATTTAAACGAGGAAGTCTAAAAATATTTTATTTTATGCTATTTTTTTCTGTTGCTGTTCTATTTCTACGGACTCCCTGGTAGGCCATGCGCTGTCCGGTGGAAAGAACTGGGGTAGATACGTTAGGATGAAGGAAGTGATAGCGACTTACACTTACTGTGGGCTTACACTGTCGCAAACCTTGTCAGTGCATTCAAGTCTGTGTAACACTGTTATATGCAGGCGGGTTGTGTCGAGTTCAGCTAGCTTTGTTCACATGTTGTTAATTATTCATTCAAGCATACTCATATCTCGTCAAATGTATCTTTACGGACAGCCATTTGTTTACAGTTACTTAGTCTTGTGAACTCGTTTGTAGTGAAATCGTGTATCCCCAAAAGCTGTCAAAGCTGTCATAAGCTAAAAACTAGCTAAACTGAACGACCTGGTGTCAATGGCGGATTGAAGTTAATCGATGAAGCCCGATTTTATAATTGATCGTGCTGACCAAACTCTTTCAAAACAGACGTATCATCTTCTTGGTTTTGTGGTCAAACATCGGGAAAGTTCATCTTGCTGCCTGTCAGTATTTCACTGCAGGTATTAGCAGACCTTCTTTGCAAGAGTAGCCGACGACTGGTTCTCTTTGAAGCTGTTCTGTGTCTGAGATGAAGACTATCTGAGCCCCGCCAGTCACTGCACCACTCTCCACTAGAGAGGAGGGGTGAATTATTAATGTTGCGAGGTGGGCTAAACTTAGAGTAACTTTCACTGAACTTGTTAAAAGAGGAGACGAAGAGGTTGCTTTGGGTAGGGGCGTGTTTACACCTGCATCCAGGCCTACCAATCGATTTGTTTTCTCCTAAGCCTATAGTGGAGTACATCCGCCGACACATCTCATGTCACAAAGACGAACATTGATAGTCATCAATTGTTTTTGATGTTGTGAGGCTAGGTGACAGAAAACCTATACTAGAGGCATCAGTGAATACGGGGTACATGGGACCTGTGTGCCTTCACTGACGTTTCTCTTTGCTGAACTTTACGGAGAACTTTTACTCTAGTCATTATTTTTAATCTACCTTCAAGAGCTGGGAAATTACTCGTTATAGGATGACTGAGGAGAACTGTGAGGAGTTCTGTAAGTATATAAACCCATTCGTTATACCTAGGGTTGGTCTACAGGAATAAATCATATGTTGGTATAATATAAGAACGGTGGCTGGTTCCAATTGGGACTTGAACCCGGTCCTTAAAATGGCACAGCAACTTCGGCCCATGCAGATGCTCGCGATAGTTTGTTAAATGGTCCTCTCCACTTTAAATTAAGAGGGACTCAGAATGAGCAATGTGATATTTCTAAGAAATGAACCACCCAACAAGAAATTAGCTTAGAGAATTGAGTAATTTGTTTGCTATGTCACATAGTTTCGAATAATTTGATAACTCTTACACACCTGTAGATCTACTGTGTCGTAGATATCCCATCTGGTCTGAACTTGACATCTTTCTAGTAACTGCGTGCTGCTGCTCCGCTGTAACATATATGTATAGGTATGCACATTTTTCACTCACGCTGTAGCATATACAGACGACTTTGTGGATTACAACTCATTTAACATTTAACCTGAAGATGGTTTATCTGCTACAGCAGTAGTGGGTTTAAGTTGTCTAAATTTCACTGATACAAGCTTATTCGTATGTTACTATTCACTGCATTTAGTGATATTTATGGCAAGTATGTTGTATTTGGTATAAAATCTATACACTGCTTCAATGTGTAACGCTTCACACTCACATGATGATATATCTGGCAAGAGAAAACATATGCAAAAGTGTTAATAACACCTACGTGTGCAGCATAACACTTGCTTAACGATTTATATTGAAGCTTATTTTATACTAGTATTATGCGTATAGTGACACATTTAATGAGGAACGTCATTAATAAACAACATTTACACAGGATCGTGTCTGTAACATAAATATGTAACAACACCAATAAGACCTACTTAATACTTATATGTCGTTTTGACAGCGTTATTATTTTTTTCCTTGTCTTTCTTTCTTTCGTTTTTTCTTTGCATTTTTTTCTTTCCACTTTCTCTCTTTCTACTTTCGTTCTTTCTTTATCCCTTTTTTTAGATTTCTATTGTGGGGAGATGATGGGGAGGTAGTTCAAATTTAATTTTTCCATAAAGCACAGGTCTAATGGGTATATAGGTGGACACCGGTCATCTGTTGTTTACCCATTGGACTAGCACGCCGTCACATAAGTAAAATGGCTTGTAAGTACGGCGTCAAATTCCAATCAAACCTATGTTTAACGTTATCGAATTTTATTCAGCATGGTTATGGCACGTTTGACATTTTTCACCTGAAACGTGTAAAATTGTACAAGATGGGCTACAAATAAATCTAGCTAACACTGGCGTACGTTGATATGAAGGCATACACACCAGTACACATTCGTAAGGCAGGAAAGAGATTTAAATACTGCATAACTGATAGACATTTATTGAAATCCGATTGTTCAATGCATTGTGTAAAATGCTCATTCATCAATAATATGAAGTTTTGAAGCAATCGTAATACGTCATACGTGTAGCAGGCTGTTGTGAAGAATGTATAGCCTATACACTCCGACTCTGTAGCTAGTGCAGCTTTTACTACGATATCTCTCGGTGAACGTGCTGTTTTCTCCAGACAGTAAATATGTTAACTGCTCGTTAGAGGCTAGAGCTTTATCCGGGGGGTTGTTTTTATTTACGAAGTGTTTTTTTTTTTTCGTGGGGGACCATTAAACTTTTACGAGACCTGACTCATCTTTCATGTGTACTATATGCTTATACTACTCACAATTTTATCTTAATGTCCCTAACATTACCGAGAAATATCCCTTGTCCCTGCAGCAACAAAGTTTGTCCTCGTCTAAACGCCTATATTCTCTGTTAGCTGCTCTCTCTATAAACCTGAAACAATTTTTGTCAAGAAACCAATAACCATCTCGAGAGAAAACTAGACGATAAAAATAATTCGTGATGATTCTCCTGTCTTGTCTTTGTTTGTTTTCACTGGCGTAGATGGTGGTTTAATTCACCCATGGGCAGGCATGTCGTTCTCTGGGTGAAATAATCTTAAGTATGGCTTAAAACCCCAAACAAAACTCCCGTAACATGTTTCATCTGAAAGGTTATTTGAATATAGCCAAACTCTCTCCTGTAACATGAATCCTTGTTTAGAAGATTCAGAGCTATTTTCAAAAGCACGTGATATTTTCACGACAAACGGGGAGATATATTTAAGCCAATTTAGATTAAATGTACTTTCCGTGTGAGTTTTATTCGCCTGATATCCGCGTTTATAATATTTACCCTGTCATCGTGACGATCCAGTTTGATGAAATTCTAGATGCCTGTAGCACCGAAACACGGTCGCCTGGCTTGTAAGTGTTGAATTGTTAATAAAATAACTCGTCGTTTTTTTCTTATTTATAAGTATGTGACACATACATTCGAGAAATATAAAGAGTAAGGGAGAAATATAAGGAGTAAGGGAAAAAAAACTTTTTACCCAAACTATAGATTTGTCCTTACCTATACAAAATATTAACATAGTCTAACTTATTATAACGTATACGTAGGGACAAATCTTCTTCTTTTTTTTGTTAACATTGTTATTTCTTCACTAACTGTTTATTTTTCTCCAATGTATGTGTCACGCACTTTATAAATAAGAAAAAAGAAACAGTTTTTTTTAATTAACGTATTGTATTTACCTTCAAACTCTTAGCCTACAAGCCAGGTGAGTGTGCATCCAAAGTTTACTGGTATTTAAATAAAAGATAGTCAAACTTGCCCAGGTATGTTGATCAATCAAGGATACAAACACATAATGATTCTTTAGCTAGTCATGAGTATAAAAAATACGACCCTTATTTAATCGTGGTATTTGTGGTTATTTCCACGTATGATTATAATAACAACTCACATATATTTAGACGGAGAAGGATGTCTAGAGTACAAATCTATACTTCTATCGTAGGGCTCAGTTTATGTCTTAATTACACACATGAGCAAATAAGTAACTCCTTAAGAAATAGCCATTATAGTTTGTAACTTATTTTTCATAGATGTATGGAGATATTTTAAATTTGGACGTCTCAGTATACATGTAATCAGCTTAAATACCGTCATAAAGTTTGGTCAAGTTAATGAGTTGCTTTTTACGTAATTAATCAAATATAAAATAAAACGATTGCTGCCATTTAAAAACAAATGTAAAATAGTCTTAAATTGTGAGGTTATCTTAGATACCTGGCGTATTTTAAAGAGTATCTATGTCCAAAGACAACATAGCTAGTCACTTTCAACATAGTGACCACTAATAACTACTTGGTCAAGTTGAAAGGGCCGACCACGAAGATGGAAGGTGCTCTCAAACCACGAACTTCGAGGTCGCACTCTCGATCGGTTGCAGAACTGACACCATGAAAGCGGTTGTAAAAGAAAATTACGTCATCTCAACTAATAAAAACAAATAAGTTTCAAATTATATAGATATATTTAAGTAAAAAAAATTTAGCTGTCTATGTGGCTCAAATACCTCAAAACCAACATAATGACTTAATTGTTGGTTATTGTTTACTGATTTATTTATTTATGAAAGTAATTGCCTTCTGTCGATTGTTTACATGTATGTGTGTTGCACACTTGAGATGAAGATCTATTATATAATCTTGAGTCTGAGGGTTTATCTAGAGTAATACAGAATTCGCTGCTGAGTCTGAGGGTTTATCTCGAGTAATAGAGAATTCGCTGGTCAACAATTGTATGTCTGTGATATTTTTTTAAAATGTTACAAATTACCGAAGTTGTCGATGTCTGTTGATGTTTGTTTGGTGCATTTATGGTTAATTCACTGATATGACCGTAAGCCAGCCCTTTGGTGACCAAAACAACATCCCATATCATTTACAACAAACAAAGACAAGAAATGACAACGACATGAAGCCAACGAAAAGACACGACAGATTCATTTCAGGATAGCCCGTTGCATTATGAGCAATAAAACAACAGGGATATTCATCTAACCATCCAATGTATGTCACCACTTCCGACGGTTATCCAAATGCTCTGATGAGGTTTTCAATTGGTAACTAACTAACCATCAACATGTATGTTCACAGGTCGAACCCTTTCAATCCCCCCACCTGCTCGTATACATGATCTTTGAGACTGTATACGGTGCACTTCTACCTTGTATAAACTTTAGTAGTAATAACTTTGAATCAATGTTTCTGCTATATCGTTATAACTAGAAGTCTACAGACCAATATATCAAAATATACACATCTTTGAAGTTTGTATGAGCGAGATTTAGAGGTTTCAATCTTTTTTATTCCTTTCGCTTGTGTTGGATTATATAATAACACAATCAGCCAAGAGAGAACTGGCGTTCTTATTTCGTGGAATTGGAAATACACCGATCCACTTTCATACGACAAGACAATCTCATGCTTATTTTTACGCATATAGTTTAACACGATGAAATTTTATCGAACGAAAGTTTCTTTTGGCGTACGACGATTTGTGAAAGTGACTCCAGAATCGTATTTTTAAGTTTGTGTTAGGATTTACATAGATCTATGTGAAAATCTGTTCATGTAGGCCTAAAACTGCTGATACAAAATATGACAACTATTAATTGAGCGTGCCATTGTTTACGGTTTCTATTAAATTATGTATTGTTGTCTCTATCCATATATGGATTTAAGGTAAAAGAAAATGGTTTTAAATAATCACTGTATATATATACAGGCTAATTTTAAACTGCCTAACATATTTCAAGACATGTTTTGTCTCTATAATACATGAATTGCCCACAAAATGTAATTGTTCACAATTTTGCTATTGCTATCGATATTACTTAATACTATAAGAGATCGAAACTTGAGTATATGATTCTAAACGCCACTGAACAACTAAATACCGCTAAACCTCTAAGTGGCACTGAATTCTTAAACCCAATTATCTATAAATATTACTGACATTCTAAATGCCACAAGAACCTCCAATTGCATTCGAGCTTCTAAATACCACTATTACCAAACTGCTTAATGCCACTGAACTTCTAAATGTCACTGTACTTCTAAATGCATCTGAAACCCAATGCACATATAAATGGCACTGAAGTTATAATATTATATTATATATATATATATATATACATAAATATTGAAATGCGACTCATCTTCTAAATCCCAATGTCCATCTGAATCCCAATGAAGTTGTAAATGTCATTGAACTTTCGCAAGTTAATTATGTTCTAAATGGCACTGAGCTTTTTATAAATATCCCAGCATTTATAACACAAGAATACAAAGACGAAATGTAGCTCATGAACACTTTCACCGTGTCAGGTGTCACTGCTGAAACATGTGACTGACTGACTAACTGCGAAATGGTCTATCAAGTAGCTGTGTGTGTGTATAATACCCCGGCGGTATGTCACTCACGTTTCTTATTAACGTGAAAATCAAGGTATCCTTACCTAGCCTTTTGTAATCAAATAAAATACGTTTTTTTTATACCAATGATAAACCGTAAGCACGACACAAAATTGTTGGTTAACTTTGAAGTTGTAACTTATGTCGTATGTATAAATGAGTTATACTGCTGTTAATTTGAGCTTACTGTGTCTTGGTTGTCTCTGGGCCGACGGCCACACTTTGCCGAGTCGCTGTTGCGCCTTGCATTGCGGATTTGGCCATGTTGGCTTACTGTGCCATGGTTAGGTACTCCTTGTATTTTATCAAGACGAAATTAATCAATGTTAAAATTGGGGATTGGATTAAAGCTACGTGCAGACAAATCAATGTTACAATTGGAACATGGATTAAAGCTAGCTGTTAATGTTAGTAATTTGGTTCGAGCTAAGTGCAGACAAATCATTGGAAGGTCGTGAATTCTGTTGTTAGTCAAATTGGAATCGTCTATTTGAGTTAACAGATGAATTGATCGATGAATTATATTTCTTGCAGACTTTGCTTTGCTTTATTTTGAAACGTTACTTAGTGCAGCTTTAACGTAACGCCTTTTCACTAGTCCCCTGGAAGTTACTGCCTGCTAGAACTACTTTACTGTTATTAAGCAACAGAGCTGTCCCGTTAAAGAAGATAGATGAAGAATGCTAAAAATGGCTCAGTATTCTCAAAATATTTGTGCCAGGCCAACAGATGAATGTTTTTGAAGGACATCCCGCGATGCTTCACACCTGCAGTACTAAACAATTTCTGGAAAAAATACAGAAGCGATAAAAAATTATATATTGTCTGTTGCGTGAGAACCAACTTGTCTCTGTCGACAAGCAGGTTGTCAGTTTGTTTACAGCTTCACCGGGGAGGGGACCACCAATCTGGAGGGGCGGGGGGCTTTGTTTAGGAAGGACAATTTTTCCCCAAAAAAGTTTAGAGATGCATTCTCCTGCTTTTCTTAGGTATATTCGTGTCTTTCTTTACTCCCTCGTTATTTTTTGCTATTCAAGCAAATGTCGACACATCGTTAAAAAACTGAAGACCGCTTTATTGTATCTACATCTGGAAAATTTAGTTAGCCAAGCATTCAATATTGTAGAGCAAGCCGTCTAAGGTGGCTTGTTTCATGTGTAACATTAGCAGGTAGTAATTCCATCCACTTATGACTTCCTGGGGTAGGCAATCTTGGGGTGAGGGTTGACTTCCTGGGGTAGGCAATCTTGGGGTGAGGGTTGACTTCCTGGGGTAGGCAATCTTGGGGTGAGGGTTGAATTCCTGGGGCTGGCAATCTTGGGGTGAGGGTTGACTTCATGGGGTAGGCAATCTTGGGGTGAGGGTTGACTTCTTGGGGTGGGCAATCTTGGGGTGAGGGGTGGGAGTTAGGGGACTTTGGAAGGAGGCATTTTTTATGTAAACTCCCCTCGCCTCCCTTGTGGCGCTGCTATTTGATTTCAACCTAGAACATACCGTCATACTAAACACGATATTTTAGTGACTTTTATTTATATTGACAAATTATTCTCTATTCTCTCTCATCTGCAATTATTTTAAACACAGCTGTATATAATATACCTACAAACAACATTAGAGATTGGTTCGTTCTGTACACATTTTGGTGACTATTATTGGCGCACAGCTTTGCCATTTTGTAAACATAATTAGGCGAATGCCTCTTCTGCGGATATTGTTGCAGGAATTTCCACAGCACATAGCTGAGAAAAAATTGCAAGTCAAAGGCATTATGGGAGGTTGTTCTGCATTTATGTACACAAGATGTGTTCGTAGATCAGCACAAACATTACGACCACTGCAGATTTGGTCACAAAAAAATCTTTATTTTATCTTTGAAACTTCTAGATATTTACGACAAATATCATGCGCCTGGCTCTGTGAGTGTTGAGATGATTCCTGCATAAATGATTAGCCCCAATTTAGATTCCACTGGTAGCTAGAAGAATTATTGACTTGCCTATTTTAACTTTTGTGTTATTTTATGCCATAATGTTACTTGTACCGTCCAATGATTCGCATCCGTTCTTGTAGAGGACAATCGCCAGACGATGTGTAATACACTGTATCACAGGTATTGGCCAGGTGGATGTTGTCCCTTGTGTTGTTCTCATTGAGCTCACTCTTATTCCATGTGTCACTTCAAATTAACCTTTAATTATTGATAAGTAAGTTCATAAAACTGAAAGTATATATGCAATACTTTATTGGGTGACCAAGGTGACCTTTCACCCCACCCTATGCTGGAAGATACATTGTTTAAGCTTCCCAATGGCAACCTTCTCATCGAAGGAGTCACAATTTATAGGCTCGTTTGATGCCAGATTTGCCTGGAAATTGAACAATGATATCGTCTGTGAAAGTCTTGATACCTCAATCCACACGTTATCCTCTAATTCTATGTTTTTAAAACAGGTTATGTACAGTGAGATCTAAAAATAGGACAAACTAGATTCCTGTTCTGTGCGAATCGAAGCATCTGTGAACGATATGTCTGACATAGTTACTTTATTTTGAGCGTTTTTCCCCTACATTTCATCGACTTAAAGGATGGCATGGAAGGTTTTCTCGTTTCTCTATTTTTTGGTTTTCTTACCAGATGCATCATATAAAACATTAAATCAGATAAGAAGAGCACGTGTTACGTCATCAGACTATTTGGTTTACGCACTTGATTGGAGCAACCTGCCTAACATAACATTTATACTGGAGAGTGTAACAGTCCACAAATCCATCCCGAGGCTCGCCTCGCGAATGTAAGTGATGAACCAATAAAAACACGGGCTAATGCTTGCGTTAACAGTCTTGTATAAAGCCTCCAAGAAACTATTTATGTTCCGAAAATGTTATAACAGTTGCTAATGATTCGAACAGAGGTACCAATCTTTTCCTGTCGAATCTGGGTTAAACGATAATTTGTTTAAGGCTGAAAAAGTAGGCAGAAAGATATCGGTTCTACACTTCAGCCTACCAAAAAATAATCCAACAAATATATTTTTAGCTTTTAAAAATTCCTTTTTATTGATGTTATTGGAACAATATGGGAGACGAAAATGTTATGCCTTCCTTTCATGTTTACGAATGATTGAAACTTGGGAGATGGCTTTGAGTATTCTAAGTTCGCTTTTGCTTGCGTCGAAACGGTTTGCTGCAGGCAGAGCATCTGTCTAATTTACCAAACCCCGGAACTTCGCTTTGCTCGGCTTAATTGTTAACAGGCGAAAAATTTGTTCAAACATTTTACCGATGGTAAGATATAGCCTACCGTAAAACATCTTACCTGAAAATAGCTTCATTCCTACATTGGCGATATGCTTACATGATAGACATACCTGTTAGCCCCAGCAATCAGAAGTCATACAAGAGCCGTCTACTTTACACTCATTAAATGTGCTAATAAACCTAAATACGAAGACGTAAAATATATATATATTTTTTAAGAACACAATTCATAAAACAGACGTTAAAACAACTGAATATTTCAGGTTTATTTGCAATAAAACTTGTATCGTAAGATAATAATACGCGTGAATAAAGCGGATACTTACGTTAAATTTAAAGTCTACAGTTACCCGTTTATTCTGTCGGCGTCAATGTGTACAAATATCGCTATCATCAACAATATTAAGACAAACGTCTTTTATGATTATTTCGACTAAGGGAAGAAAGGAAAACGGGTTTGTTAGCTGCTCTTTCAGTCAATGCATGGGGTTTTCAAGAAGGTAGCCTAAATAACCAATCCAACAACCGGACTTGTTGAGAGCACAAAATGAACATGATTAAAAAATAGAACATTCTAACTTTTTGTTTAATATTGCATATTGTCTTTCATGAAACTTTACATTTTGTAACCACCACTGACCTTCTAACTTTTCAATGGCGACTATACACTATATCATGGAGGTGAGATTGCCATGGTTTTAATCAATGGCGACTATACACTATATCATGGAGGTGAGATTGCCATGGTTTTAATCAATGGCGACTATAGCCTACACTATATCATTGAGATGAGATTGCCATGGTTTTAATCAATGGCGAATATACACTATATCATGGAGGTGAGATTGCCATGGTTTTAATCAATGGCGACTATACACTATATCATTGAGATGAGATTGCCATGGTTTTAATCAATGGCGACTATACACTATATCATGGAGGTGAGATTGCCAGGGTTTTAATCAATGGCGACTATACACTCTATCATGGAGGTGAGATTGCCATGGTTTTAATCAATGGCGACTATACACTATATCATAGATGAGATTGCCAGGGTTTTAATCAAAAGAAAACTTTCTTTAAGTGTTCGATTATGTTGAATCATGGTTGGTATATATTTTTTATTGGTTCATTTATAGTTGTTGTTGTTGTTGTGTTGTTATAATATTGGTCCGATAATTAGTTGTAATTACTAATTTTTTCGGAACCTCAGTCTCGTTCTAGGTGTTTTCTCGGTTGTCTTTTGCAGTATAGCCACACGAACTTGTTTGTTAGCTTTTAAGTCGTACTCTTGCCTTGCAACCAACTTTCGTCTTGTTTCTTTATACGGTGAAGGGGCCATGAGTTGCCTCATACAACCAATTGTTAACTCGCCCTGACAATAATCTTCCCATTGTATATTGAATAAAGTTTTAGTGGTTACCTATTTTATCGGACTGCATATTTAATACACTTATAAATGAATTGACTGTTCAATAAATAGCCTAGTAAATGGATTGCCTAATGCTTGACAAATTTGTCTGATTGATCCAATGTAGATAGATGTAAAAGTCGTTCCATATTGGTGAGATGATTTATAAGTTGTGGCTTATAGCCATTAATATACGCTTATTGGAACTTTTCTAGAGTTGGTTATGACCAATCACGCCACAAGTATATCTCTAGGCCTATACTCATATCTACCTGTTTTTATTTATATTATAATACAATATTTTTTCATCGTTGTCATGCGATATCGTGCTCTCTATTTTAACACCAAAACACACACAAGCACAATCGAAAGAGAGAAAAAATATTATAGTGGATTAGTTTTATATGATTTTTATTTACTTCATTATTTTTTACTTTTAGTATTAAACAGCATTAACCCATGCTTCAGTGACGCTGGGTTTACCATGGTCTGTAAGTTCACGGTTTTAAAGAGGAATACAGAGTTGTTCTTGCTCGGTTGTATGAAGGTCTATAACTCTGGACTTATGCGACAGTCCCAGCCACTGATAGCTGTATTAACAGATCTAAGTATAAACCGCTTATAACTGATTACTCGCGATATGAAATTCGTACAGGCGCGAGTTCAATAGCTGTCTATCGTGCTGCTGGTCATGGAGCACATGTTATAAGGGGTCGTTCAAGCAAAACAGGACAAATATCTGGTTTACATTATTACATTTAATCTCTAGATTACAGTTGCTATTGTTCGTATGTACGTAGGTAGGCCGTGGATTTAGACTCAGGTCTTGGAGATTCTTTCTAATTATTCCGGGCTTTGGTGAAGCCAGTGCGGGCAATAGTGGCTTGGTCAATACCTCTACCTGACCATTATGGCTGTTTGTAAGTATACCCTAAATAAGTTTTATTAAGGTTCATCAAAAATCAATTTACTTATAGAATTCGGTTGTATGTTAACTTTGTTATTGTCGTATGCCCTCGTCGTTGAGAAAACATAGTACGTATGTATGCACTTGTTCATTGATTTGTAGTCTTTCGTGTAATTGGAAAAGTTTCTCGACTGGTCGTATATAGTTATTGGTACGTGATATATAATACTACGTGTTGACCATTTATCTACAAGGAATAATATACTTTTTGGAACTTTGATGTGCATTGTATTTCATTCAAAATAAATAGATGTCCCTAACCGTATAGTTATAGCATACACCTTTTAATATTGATCATATCCCGTTACTTTATATATATACAACGCGTAGTAGATGTCATCACCACCCATGAAGTCAACCTGTTCTAAATTTACATACATAAAATCAATCCATATAGCCTATTTTTAATTGTTAGCCCGTATAGCTCATGAATATATATTCTATTCATCCACGGATGTGTTTAAGTTATGTATGCTATGATATGTCTATATTTAAGCCGGGGGACATAATTGTAATGTATAAATAGCGAAACAAATGTGCTATCAGCCAAGATATGTTATCTATACAAATGCGTTTTTACTTTATATGATTAACTGTATAAAGGTATTCGCCTGTACTTACATAAAAGTCAATTAATCTAGCTACCTCAGTGCTTTGAATGGATACAAGTCAGACATGTTACATTATATTTCTGGATAACAATTTTTTGTATAGAAGAGCTGGATTTTTTTCCTTTTGTGAGATTCCACATGACTTTATTTATGGACATAATTATGTCACTATTCGTGGACACATGGAATCTGGATTCAGAGAGTCCATATGTAAACGTCTGACATTCGCAACTTTGTACGCATGCTTTATGTATGAATGCAGACAGTCTATATCTGAACGTCTGACATTCACAACATTATACAGAGGTTTTATATGTGGATTCAGACAGTCCATATCTGAACGTCTGACATTCACAACATTGTACACATGCTTTATGTGTGGATTCAGACAGTCCACATCTCTAAACGTCTGGCATTCACAACATTATACAGAGGCTTAAAATTTATGCGTGGATTCAGACAGTCCACATCTTAACGTCTGACATTCACAACATTATACAGAGGCTTTATATATGGATTCAGACAGTCCATATATAAACGTTTGACATTCGCAACATTGTACAAATGCTTTATGTATAGATTCAGACAGTCCACATCTCTAAACGTCTGACATTCACAACATTATACAGAGGCTTTGTAGGTGGATTCAGACAGTCCATATGTAAACGTTTGACATTCGCAACATTGTACAAATGCTTTATGTGTGGATTCAGACAGTCCATATGTAAACGTCTAACATTCACAACATTA
>JAVFBX010049927.1:0-17327 GCA_034783855.1 Mopalia kennerleyi | reverse complement strand
TCCTATCTCTTCCATGTTAACTTCCAGAAAAATTGACTTGCCCCACTTAAAAATTTAGTTGCCCCGGGCTCCAGGAACGTCTAATTTTCAAGCCCTGTAGGAGTGTTCTCAGGCTACCCTTGCAAGGAGCCTGGTTAAGGAGTGATAGAGACACCCTTGCCAAATACCTTGTTACGGATTACCTTGTTCTACTCTTGGAAGGTGCCTTAGTTTAGTCTGCTTGAGATAGCCTAACAAGGTGTATTGTTTAACAGAGAGCATTTGTGCAAATATTTGTCATTTGTTTTGCTGTTACTCGAGTTAATTAATTAATAACACTACGATTGACTAAGCAGTGGTCAGATCTTCAAGCCCATACACCTATGCCAGAAACGTTCTGTTTGTGTCAATTGATTAAGTATCACAAATAAGGTATTTCCTGTAGGTGGATAAACCAATGTTTAATATGCTCTCCAAGATGAGCCTACAAATTATTTATAGTATGATGAATATCTAAGGCTGGTCCAAATTGTTTTCTTGAGGACTGATATCCAAACACTTGTTACCAGGTGCCTTGTTCTGAACTGACGAAACAGACAATCAAATCCACCTTGGAATAGCATTCTGGATTCAGGACTTTTCTAAAGAACAGGATTAAGCCAACATACACATAGGTATGGCCAGAAAATGAGAACAGGTCAACAGAGTTTACCTCAAAACATTTCCCCGAAAGGTCAGTTTCAAAGTCTGGGTGGTGTACGTATTTACCTTAGGGACGGAAAGGTATTTGGCACTAATGACTGGCAGCATTAGAGAAAGGCATGCTTAAAGATATAACCTTTAATCGGGTATTTCATACGGCTAAATGGCAATACTGGAACAGGAGCACACAAGATGGCCAGGAAACTTGATTGTTGACAGAATTCCTCACATACAATAGCTGAGATTTGATATCGTGTAAAAGCAAAGATTAGGTTTGAAATAGGAAGCAAGCTAGTCCATGGAAGTGTCTTTTCAAAATAAAAGGATGTATAATTGCCTTTTCTCTGGAAACAATGCGCATTGTCCTTGTATCATGATGGCCAACAGTTAATATTGTATTTTTTATTATGAAACAAAAATCAATCGCCCCATTATTCTACCAAGTTAATAAGCTGTTATTAAAATGAGAGTGAAGTTGTGTGGGGTGGGGAGGGCACAGGGCGTCCTGGAAACCATAACTGACAAGTGCGGGTGTCAAATGATAAACAGGATTGCATGCTGACAAGGACAATAGACAATCTGCAAGGTGGCAGGACAATGAGATGACAACTCATTGAATTTGTTCTTCAATAGTCCAGCCACAGTTAAGATGAGAACCCTTTGTTTATGGTGACTCTACACAGGGAACAACATTTCAACAAAATTCTAGGGAATAATACCTTGTTTGGATCCATGTTGTTATTCAACTGTGACCATATCTTTATTCTCAGAAGAATAAAAAAAATATGATGAACGATGTGAAAAATGATAGACTGCTCTCTATAACTCTATAATACACAACGAACAACATGGATTATGTTTCCATCAAACACTGAGACTTCACACTTGGACATCGAGTGTTCAACTGCAGAATTGTGAAGACATTTTTTCATATTTGTTAACCAAAAGATTTTTTTTTTTAATTTGAAAAGATCAAGAAACCGTCATGAAAAATATTTATATTTTGATGCTCATCAGAATATTTTTGATTTTAAGACATACTTCAGAAGTTGTAATTAAGCCTTTAGGCTCCAGTTATCTCTAAAACTACCCAGTAAGGCAGTTATATCCCAGTGTGGGGCAGAGGGGGTCTGAGTCATACAGAATTCTAACAGGAAGATTTATACCAGAATGAGGGGAGGGGGCGGGCAAATTCCAGGAGAGAGCTCCAGGGGCTGTCACTCACCCAACAAAATCAGTCCAAACCTGTTTGGACCAAAATCTCCCAGAATGACTTTAATAAAATCTATTTATTAAACTAAGAAAAGACTTAAATAAAACTGAAGACGACAAGATTTTTATTACATTTTACTCTCATGATTGTCACCTTTTTATTATCTCCAGTATGACATTAATTTTTACAGTGCACGTCAGCAGATGTGCTTTGTGGTGACAATGATGAACTAAGACACTCTAAATGGCTCTGTTATTAATGACATTAGGCTGGCAGGACTCTATGGGGACGCTAATGACTTCTCCAGTAACATGCTGGTAAATTATCACAGATAATCCCTCCACAGATTTATTATGTAGTCACCATTTCCTCTGCATACAAATAGAGACAATGAAATATACAGACATCTACTTGCATACTGAAAAGCTGTCCAGCCACTTGATAAGAATAAAAGGCCTTGTAAAAGATAATTTTTACTAGAAATCCTTGGGATTCAATCCGGAACAATCTGTTTAATTTTGCCTCGAATCCCCTTTTAGTTTATTGTTCATTTTCTCCTACTGGTAATGAAATGTTATGAGATGATTGGGTTGAGGTATTGCCAACATCAAGGACTTCCAGCAAAAGAAAAAACTTAATTGGAGTAAAACAAAAATGTACACTCCAATCCATGTTCAACAGTGGGGTCAATGATTTGTCAAATGTACAAACTTTTACAAAACAAGCATCCAAAGTGTGGCCAGCAATTTTATATGTGTTGAATTAAATATTGATACTTTGTCAGAACTGTTTATTTAGTGTTCAGTGAAGGTGGAGGCTGACCGCTTTAATCCACGTTTTAATGACAACCTAAGTCAACCTCTCTAATAGAGGTGTTTATTTTCACCTAGACACCTGGCAACCACTGCACGTAAATCAAGACACAGGTTTAGTGGACCAGAAATTCATGCCAATAAATTTATTCTCAAACACTGATGTGGCAAAGATATACACTTAACCGTGCTAAGTGTATTTATTGGTTGAGAATTAAATATAAAAACAAAAGTATGCTTCATGGAAAACATGATCAGTATTACAAAAAAAAAAAGGCCACATCAATGCCAAGATTGTAGAAATATAAAACATCACAATAATTTAGAATGGTATGGAGATAAGAATTCTTTTAAAAAGTTTTTCAAAAGTTGAGTAGTCTATGTTTATTTCAACCAGGTGAAAATATTTGAATATAACAGTAGAAAGAAATTTTATCCATGACCCTGAGATTGGCAATTCTGAATCTAGATTAAACATTTCTCGATAATAAGGGGGGATTTGACATAAAGCTGGTTCACCTTGTTTGCACATCTATATCTAATCCACATGTCTTATAATATATGGGAGAGATATAATCCTAATACAATAGGTGAATGCTTGTGAAGGTGAAAATATGGGGGAAGATAAGAATGGAGGATTATCCCCTTTCGAGGTTCCTAGCAAGAGAGAAGTTTGTCTTGCCCTGAAGTGAATGAATGTAAGGGGGGGGTCCTTTAAGAGATTAAAACCAGGGTAATTTAAGGTCATTGTAAATGGATAGCCATGCAAAGAAGGTAGGTAAGGAGTGATCAATGTCAGACTTTAAAGGTTTCCTTTAACCCCCCCGTCTTTCTCATTTACCTTGTCACACATAACTTATTCAGGTAAGTCACAAGTCCGTGAACAAACAAACTACGTCTCATCTTAACCCCCTAAATCCAATGAAATCTCTGACGGAAGCTCCTCTAATGGACCACATCATTGTCTTCCACTTTTTCCCCACTTACTTATTGCAGAAGCCAATGTACAGAATCTGTCTGATCTGACACTGGCAACAAACTGTTCGTCCAAATAACATGCATGTTTCATCAAAAGGGCCATAAGGGGATGGAAATGTCTGTGAATCTTGGAACAACAGTAACGCAAGGTTGGCACTCGCTTTTTTCACCTTGAAAAAGCTGTTTGAAGAAAGACAAACAAACATAATGGCCTATCAAACAGCTTCACATAGAAATGTGAAAAAATCTTTTGAAAACAGAGCTGTAAAGGGGAGCCCTATGTAAACGGACCCTTCTCATTGCAGGAATTGTGTGTTATTGTTGCTGTGATTTGGCGCCACCGAAACAATAAAGAGTTCCAGTGAGGGGAATGCTATCTAAACAGCAGCAACAAGCCGATTTAGAGTGAAATGAATATTTGTGAAACTGGAGTTGGATCAACCTCCAAGAAACTGCAGCAAATGAAGAGCAACAATGTAATTAATCATTCAGGGATGTGTGTTTATTTAAACAGTCCAATAGATCTAAAGGTATGCCAGTGTTCACACCAGTATACTTACTACATTGACTGGTAGCACGGCAAAGATAACTAACCACTGAGCTGTCTTGTCAGAATGTAAGCACAGTCAGTGCTGGCTTGTGTAAATCACAAATCTCAAACTTTTCCTAACACATTGTAAGAAAACAAAAACCTGGCACTTCAGTCTGGCTTCACTCATTCTGATAGAATGGTAAATATTATTACATCTGGGTGCAGGTAACTTGGCTAAACATATTATGATTAATTATGAAGGGGAAGCTACTGGACCTGGGCTATTAATATAAAATACATTACTGGTTTACAGGTGCTTGTTTGGACCTAGAGGAGTTTCGTTTAATAATCAGACCACTGTAAAGAATAACAAAGGTAAATATGTCGAGGGTAGGCTGATTGATTGTTTTATCCTTTCGTCAGCTCTATTTTAGCTACAAGGCGATTAGCAGTACAGCAGTTTTACATATCACCAGAAGTGTTGGAAATAGTCTACTATGTTTAACAAAACCGTTAGTGAGATGTTGTTATTAATAAGGATTGACAGATAAGTCGGTTAGCGGGTTTGTGCTAAGCCATCAAGCCGTTAAACCATACACCGGTTTGTCAGTCAATCCGATGATTACTAATGTCAAGGACAACAGGTGTAAACTGCAGGCTAACTTCAACTAGTCAGTCACAAGGGTAACAGGTGTAAATTAGCTTCAACTAATCAACCCAAACTGAGCATCCGCCGTGTAACATTTCCTCCACTTAGCCAATCACTTTGGATCCACTACAGTTAGACCATCCATTACTTAGCTATGATAAAGTCAGAAACTATGCCCTTAGTCCCTATATCCCCTAATAACCATAGTCACCTTTGTAAGCCTACAAGGGTAAATTAGAATTCCCACACTATCTCAGAGCAACATCTTCCCTTAACCCTAACTCCATTTAATCTCCAGTACCACCAGATTATAAATAAACCTTACTTATCTTAGAGGAATGTTTCGGTTCACTGACTCTGGTCACTTAAATGCCAACACATTCAACAGGCCTCTCTACTTCTCAGAGAAATCTAATACATTGCTTTCCTAGACTAAATTTAAACCCAAAATTGACTAGGTAAACCTGTCGCCTCCAAAGAACCAAGCAAGAATAGGTCAATTAGGCCCAAATCAATGGAATTTCAACTTTAGGAATTCTAAAATTGTATAAATGAGCAAAAATTCTGGGATATTTTCTTGGCTTATCGTTTCTTGGTATGTCTCGGTTCAGGCAATAATTGACAGAATTGGTATCTGTGCCTTTGTTATAAAAATAACATGATAAGAATTTATGGATTTTTTAAATTAACACACTAACCGAGATAAAGTGGGTTTGATAGCTGTAAAAATACCTAAGCCAACCATCTGCAAAATTTATTTTATTAAAGCAAGAAAATCAATTAATATAATAATTTTTACAGAACATCTAACTCATTAAATATACCTTGAGTTAAAGTGAGTATAATTCTATTTACTCTAATCTCTTTTGATTATTTTGTATCGATGATAACCTTTTTACTGTTAATGTTTATGTTCTGATAATGTAAGTTCTGAGCATGCAGTCAAGGATACATTCTACCCACACTTCATTACAAACTTGTATGCATAATTTCCCAACAGCCCGAAAGTCTGCTCAAATTTTGTCAGAAGAGTGTTCAGGTCGGCCCACATGTATAACAGGTTATAGGGAACTACACAGCCCGGAGGATGATAGATGGAGGGTTGGCTATGTCACGTTGGCTTACAGTACACTTTGAAACAGCCTTACTTTGGAAATACATTTTTGGAAACTGGTTTTACAGGAGAAATGTTTTAAGCATCTGTGTATATTGGTCTAATTATCTTGAGGGTGTACCGTTGTTTTGTGATCACCGCCTTCATACAACATAGTTTTCCTATTGAGCATCAAGGCTGAAGTTTAATGAGAAGATATTATCTTCTTCCTGGCTAAGCCGTTTGCTTGAACTATCGAACTGACGGGATCATTTGGTAGGTTCTTGTTTCTGATGGATGGCTGCAATAATCGCTGGCCAGAGTAATTCTATTATTATAGATTCAATCAAAAATACAAGCCAAACATGGCAGGCTTTTTTCATACTCAATCAAATGATACTCGATCTATCCCAGTGGCATTAAATTCTCCCACCATCCATCTACGTTGAAACATTAAGTGGTTTTACAAACAAATATAGTAAGAAAATCATCTGGAGCTACCAACACCTACAACCATTCCAGCACACGCCATGTCACAACAATAGAGGAACAATTTCCTCCTATCGGAAGGCAGTGTCGCGTAATGGTGGTAAATTTAGAGGCACTGTTCCCTATCAGGTGATAACACAGACTTGTAAAGTGTGCTGGGTAATCAAACAGGTCACGACAAACATAGCCAGAGTTACTGAGAAGAAAAAGCCAAGCAATTCAGACACATTTCTACGGTATGAGGGGCCTGTGCTGAAGCGGAATAGATGCACTCTATGGGCTTCATGGGCTTTCCTTTCTCACCTAGTTCAGATGCCTTCAACGATGTTAAACAGAGTTCTGAAATTCACAATTCGCTTTAAGTCAACAGGAATGTTATCAATAATTTTTAACCGAATCCCAAAACTAAACATCTCATATGTATCATTCTGAACTGGCGAGAGAAAGATATATATACTTACTTTATTTATAAAACAATAATACTTCCAGTTAAAATTATTTTTAAAAAACTGAACCTGTTTTGTTTTTGTTTGCACAAATCTAGCCACCCTCTGAATAAGGTTGGTATGTTTCAAAGAAAGTCATGCTGCTTTATACTGCTTCTTAAATGTCCCTTCTTTATGTCACTTTTTTCTTGAGAACATGTATATAGGATTGATTGATTGATTGATTGGTGTTTTACACCATGCTTAAGGGTATTTCACTTATATGATGGCAGTGTATTCAACAATAATTGACACTAGCACAACCAAGATGTTAAGGGATTCCATAAAGTTGGAAAGTTAATTTTCCTCCAGTGCTAAGTAAAGTCAGCAGTGCTACTCTTCAAACAAACTGCTCTTTATAGCCAGAGGGCCATGTACATATATGGGAGGTTAATTAATAACCGAGCCTCTGATATCTCAGAAAGCTGGGGGAGGCATTGGTGTGATTATTTAGAAAAGTTCTGCTATTAAATGAGCCAGTATAAGCGGTTGTTGATATGGTCCAATATGGTGTTAGTTGTTGAGGATATGTTTATCCTGCTCTCTTTACCCCCTTACTGAACTCAATCTGTGCGAGACCTGTTGTTTACACTGTTAAATTAGGAAGCCTCACTCTCAGAATGCTGGTAGGGGAAAACACTAGAGAAATAGTTGTGCTTCACAGTACTGTAAAAACAGCACAACTCAGCCTGCCAGCTTTTATGGGAAAAAAATTGTGTTCATGTTTTTCTTGGCAACAGAATTCTAAAGGCAATAGACAACGGCAGTTGCAAATTATGTCAACTTTCAAATTGAGTTTACACATCGTAAAAAAGGTAAAAGGATGGATGTTTTTATTCAATCTCTCATCTTGTCTCAACTGGCGTTTCATTAGTTACCACAGAGATATAGTAAAGCAACAATTTCTTTGACGGGTCTATGATAATTTCTCTTCCACTTGCCACAAGCTCCAAATATCCTTGATATTTTTGAAGCCTTGCACTATGTAAAAAACGTTACATTGTAGCTATTAATAACCTTCCAGGGCTGTTGGTGCTACAAAGACATTAAACGGAACTACTTTAATGTATTCTTCAGGCACATGGGTGTGAGATCCTATTATCAGATAAAGTCACATGTACTTTAGGCATCTATTCATAACACTACGCAATCGTACACATCAACAAAAGATTAATAAACTTTTCAATTTATATTTTTAATAAAAGAGAAGAAGAGGAAACTAAATGAAAGAGCTTGTATCAAACACAGATAATCAGATTTAGAAAAAATTCGGATTATTATTAACTGGTGCTCTGGCGTCCTTAAACTCAAAGACTCGGACTTGTACAACTAATATAAAGGATAAAACAAATGAAAACAACAGAAACCAGATACAGATTCATGCATGGACAGGGAACAAAGGCCTCCATTTAATTTTCAGGGAGTGGTTGCTGTTTTTTTTTACACAGTTTATTTACAGTTGAGATGTGATGTAGACTTGTGGATATGAACGCGTACAGAGCTCGCTTCCTGTGACAAACATGGTAGGCTCAAACAACAACAACGCTCTGACATACATAAAGTCTGCACTGATTCGTTTAAAACTCTGGCTGTCGAAGTTAAACATACACTTCCGTGCCTGTTAGTAAATTTTCTGAATAACTACGGATAGCTCTTGACCTTTACACTCATAAAATTAACATAAAATCAGCCAGTATTGCTTTCAAACTATCTAAAATGTATATTTTTAATATTTTGTAATATTTTGACTACTACTTTGAAAAGAAAACACCAAAACATGTGAATATGAATTTTATATCACTTGATGAATTTTCCAATGTATATTAGAATTGCCTTTCCTGTTGTGCTTTGGTCATTTAGTCCTGCCCTCCCGCTCATATTACAAGTTCTTCTCATCTTTTCTCGTTAACATTTGTAAAGCTTTTAAAGGAAAGCTGATTAGAGAAGTTAAACAAAAATATTTGCAAGGAGTTTAGCATTCAAGCTCTTGTATTTAATAGCACAGATTTGCAAAACTTCCAAGTTTAAAAAAAAACTTCGAGGTTTTCAAACTAAATATGTTGTGGATTACGAAAGCCTGATTTTTTGGGGGGACAAAGCTCTAAGTTGATGCAATTCAGTTTAGGCTCTGGTTTTAGCGTAGAGCATACGCTTGTTGTTTGGGAACAGTTTCCTTTGCAATATTTGCGCCCACTCACCCTGACACTGAGATGGTTTCGACAAAAGCAAGCCAATAAAGAATCATACTTGAGCCATGATGTAAAACAATAATATGTTGGACTGTCAACATGGGAGAATTTGAATAGCTTTAAGTCAACATGTACTCAGTGAAAAACATCCTAGCTGCTTTAATAGATTTTGGACAGACTCTCAGCCAGTATTCACAGAGTATTTAATGACAGATCTCTGGAACAATATCACGTAGCTTTCATCACCGTCACATTGAACCATTTTCTCGACATTCCATCAATACTTCTGCTATTCCACACTGAACTCCTGTTTAAATTGACGACTGACTCAATCCCCTTGTCTTAACAATTCTTTCTTTTTCCAGCTGTCAAACGGAAAACCGATCATAAAGTTTTACAAGAAAATCAGCAACATTTTCAACTGAAAGGGACAAAGAATGTTGTCACAATTCAAATCAAGTTGTAATAGGTTCGTTTCGGGCATTATCAATCATGCTGAAAATAAATTAACACACTTTTGTGAAACAAAATGTGCTCAATCATGCTTTAAATTTGTACAAAAATGTTAAGAAATTATGAAGAATATCCTAGCCGAGTCTGTCTCAAGGATATTTTAATAAGTCTGGTTCTGCTGGAATTTTGGTTATTCAGATTTTGATTATTTTCTGTTGTACACATTCCAGCCATGCATTCTGTCAGAGATAAGGGGAGAGGCGAACACTGTCCGAATCTTTATTTGATGTAGTTGAAATACTCATACCTTGTACAATCCGAAAACAGTTCAGCCCTAATTCAAATACATTAAAAACAGCAATATACAATCATCCAGAAGCATTGTCTGTCAAATGTCTGACAATCTGTTAAAGGTAAGATTGTGTGATTTTTGTCCAGCTAAACGGAATGTCAGCTTGTTAACAACGCAGATGTTTGCCAGGGGATGATGTAACTTACTTGGAAGAGAGCGGAAATGAAGTCAGATTCCCATAGTATTTCACGTCAAGAGAACCCAGCCCTTACACATCCCACAGGGTTAGAAAAATCTTACAACATCAGACCCTTCAACAACAACTTAGAGAGCCATAATTCAAATGTTAACATTGGTCATTAGCATGTAGAACACATCCTATCACGTTAATATTAACAGTGCCATTACAAGACTAAACAATTGTTTGTCAATAAACATTTACAAGTTCAGGAAACAATAAAAAAATTAAAAATATATTATGAATTATCAAACTGTTGTTACATGTGTAACTACTTGTATTTATACACTTTTATATAATCAATTTATTTGCTCAAACTTCTTTAACCAATGATAGACATCTATCACAGCAATTGCGGACTGCATAGTGTCTACCACCAAGATAGGATTGGCAAACATACCAATACATCAGAGAGAAAACATCCAATAATTTGAACACCTAAGTAGCTCAGTTAGGGGGTTTTTACAGAGGCAAGCAATCTATCCTCTATGGTAATAAATCAAAAGAATCAAATACCAGAGTCCCTCCATCAGATAATGGGGAGCTGTCTTCAGCCAAATGTTGCCAATTTAAAATACAATCTTGTAAAAATACGCAAAGACTTTTTCCAATTGGCCAATAAATCTGAGCCTGGAGTCTTCAGTTGTCCTTATGCTGGAAATCTGCCTGTGTTTATTTTTATCAAAATAACCAATAGAGTTAAATTGAGAGGTTTTTGAGGCCAACTATTGTGACAGCTCCAAGATGTGCATTTCCGGTCTGTTATCGATCCAGCCAGAGGAAAAATTGATGCAAAATGGTGGAAGGTTTGCAGTGTACCCTACAATGTTATTGGACAGTGAACCGAAATGACAGTCAGTATTGATTAGCAAGTACTGTAAACGGGATACCAGCACTGTTAAATTGCTCTATAAAATGAGCTAAAGAGTCAATAAAAGCCAGCAAAAGTCAATAAACTTGTTAAAATATAAAACGGAGAGAATGAAAGTAAGCAAAATAGTTGAAGTGAGCCGTTTTTGTTTCTATGGGGAGAGGCCTCAGTTTGAACAGGTTCACAAATTAACATTGGGCACAAGAAAACAAAGACAGTGTCACTTTGTATTGCTCCTGGAGAGGAACCGACGCCCTTGGTGTACAGAGGTAACCTGTGTTTTGTCAGGACTTGGGAGGTACAGACATGGAGAATGGCCACAATACACTGGATACCTGACGCACTCACACACTCTGACATTAACGGGACTAATTTTACTTGACGTGATCATGTGGTTCAAGCCCCAACCAGGACCTTGTCCCCATGCTGTACAACGACATATTACTGTATGCCAGAAACATGATGACAAGCCCAGATAGACTTTACGGCCACCCAGCTACAACACAACTGGCAAAGAATTTAACAAAATATCACCAAGACTTGACACTGTTTTAACATTCTTTTCACTCCAGGAAAATAATGCTGAACTAAAGATGAGAATAACAGGAAGAAGAAAAACTCAGCATTTCTCAAAAGCTATGTTTCTTTTGTTTGAATTGATCTCTTTGTTTGATCTATACCACATGTCCGAAATCTATTGATTGATTGACTGATAGATTTGTTTCATGGCAAGCTTTAGTGAGTTTCACTTTAAGTTTAATAAAGACAGCAACAAATAAACTGCCTTTAGCCACAGAGTGTACAATACACAATGTAGTATCAACTATTACAAATTGAACTGAAAGGCTACTGGTAACATATGATAATTCAAATTAAGGAGTGGGAAAAAAAAAGAAGAAAATAAAACTAAAATTGCTAAAATCTTTCTGATGTTAATAGCTACATGTATCAAAAACTCTGAACGGGACAGGAAAAGCTAGGCTGATATGAGATTATACCTCAACACTGTAACACTTATTGGATATACACTGAGTCAGACGAGCTTTCAGAGGAGTCAGCTTGTGGCACAAGTTGTTACAAAAGCTTGAGAACACAAACCTCTTAATATAGGATAATAGTGAGGAACAACAAATATGTGTGTCAGCAACTCTACCTCTGAATTAACTCTGTAGCTGAAGACACAAGAGGCTCTCTTTGGGTAAACCTATAGACTGACAATGACAGCCCAGATTAATCAAAGGCTAATATACAATGATCTTCCTAATTCTTTCTTCGGCAAAAAAGGCCACCAAAATAATGGTTCTCTTTGAACCACATCCCATGCTTTCTGGGTCAGGGTTTTCAAATAGACCACATCATGATGTAGATGGGGCTGAGTGGGCATCGGGCGATTGAGAGGCTCAATAGTTACCTCAATCAGGAATTAGAACAGATTTATAAACTAACCTGGTCAGTGACTTCCTAAATGAACCCTCTGAATCCCCTTTATCCTTGAAAGATATCAAATAACACAAAATGGCCCAAGAGCATTGGTGAAACTGACAGCTTATAAACAAAAATTATGTTTGATTAGCAACAGCCTTTCTAAGAGAAACTTTTCAGCAGCTTCCTTCTATGATCAAAGTGAATCGTTACTTGCACGTACAGCATTTTATTCCTCAATACCTTTTTGTTTTAAAAATCTACAATAACTGAATAAACTATTTCAAGAGTCAATTACCAAGATTTCCATTTAAAATGGCAGCTGCTTTCTAAACATTTCAGATGAATTGTGAGTCTTTAGTAATAAAGATACAAAAATGTCCATATCTCCCTGAAAGGAAATGCTCTAGTAGTGGTCTTCCCTAATAGATCTGATCAATAATCAGTAATTCCTTTACAAACCCATCCCAGCTGGGTGTGTATAGAGTGGTGTAGCCGGTCGTGACGATTCGGACATACAGATCAACAGGGGTGGGCCACTGCACCAATTCCAATTCCTCAACAAGCTGTACAAGCAGACACCAAGGAAAGCTTCTGTTAAATCACTCTAGTGTTAATTAACTTAACGATGTTCTATTCCTAGGGCCGATCAATGACTAAACTTGGAAACATGTAAGGGCGATAAGAAGGAACACAGGAAAATGGCTGCCATAGAACTCTTTTGAGAAAGGCCTTTGGGAAGGTTGAGAATTTTTTTTGCTTTCTTGAGAAAGGACAAGCAATTGATACAGGTCAAGGATCATTTATCAGGGAGAGAAGTTTTAGTTGAAATTGCTGGAGCATGCTACTTTAGGTATTGATTCCTAGGCAATTCTCTCGGCACTTCCTAGCCTTGTGGAGATCAAACTTACACCCATACCAAAATGAACATCAGAGAGATAGGTAATCCATTTACGCTGTTCAATAGGATATGAAACTGCACTCTCCAACCATTCTGCCACTCAGTTCCACCTAAAACTGCTTGAACCAATCATCTAGTGAATAAAAGATAATCCCTCACAAATAATGACTTAATCAGGAGGAAGTCAATTAACTTTTTCTTCCAGTCATTATTAAGGCTGTAAATTATTAGACAGAATCTAAAATTCATTAAAATAAAAGTGCCCACAAGCAAATATAAGGACTGGTTTTTTTTAAATTTGTTAGAATTTGGCTTATTTTTCTAAGATAAAAAAAAATGTGCTGTAGACTTTTTGGCTAATTTAAAGACATAAAAGAAACAACTTTGATAGATGGATTGGACATTTAAGGATATTTCACTTATATGATGCCAGTGTATTCCAACAATAATTGACACTAACACAACCATGAAATAGGAGGCTTCAATGAAACAAATTATAGGAAAAAATAAAAGAAAAACTACCTGTGTTTATAAATAAAATGCAAATTGAAAGCACGGTTTGGAGACCAGAATCACATCTTAGTAACATAAGTGTGACAAAAGCGCTGAATTTCTGTAAGAGTGGTTGGAAGACAAAAAGGAGTGCCTAAACAATTAGTTAACCACAAGTGATTCTCTGTTGAGTGTATAACAGTGGACACATGTATCAATTCACCTCGAGCCGTCCACTAAACACACAGACGTAGAAACTGGACACATAGCATCACGCCTCATCGTGCCCATCAAGCTATTAAGTCAACAGCAAGTCTCTGGTTTGTCACAGTTTTACCTGTCGATAGTGATGATCTACATCGCTAAACACGTGTACACTATTTAGGTCTGCTTGTCAATACGCTTCTTCTACATCAGAAAACTTGTGTTGACAATACCATCTTCTTTTACACTACACTCACACTTTATCTACAGGCTGTGTACACTTTACAGCTGGCACTGTTCAATGTTTCATAGATGTCTTTTCTTCTACACAATCTAACAATGGTGGTTCTTTATGGATAAAAAATAAAAAATGCAAGTATGTTCTAAAGGAATACATACATCTGCATTAATCCAGGGTTTAAAGCTGCTATTTACATGAAACACATTGATCAAGCAAATTCCTTATCAAGAAAGAAAGGCGTTAATATTTTATTTTACCTGTAGCACCCAAAAACTGCATTCACGTTTAGCAAAAACAAATACACTGTACTTTAAACTATCAAGTAAATTATTTGTTCTTTTATTTATTATCAAGAAAGGATTTTACAATGAAGAAAACGACAAAGTAAATGTTCAGAAAAGAAGTAGGCTGTCCTCCTAATCCTTGCCAGGAGGCAGCATAATCGTTTGTTTAGAAGAAAACAGTTTTAAAGTAATGTATGTCCAACAGAAATTTGAGATTTTTTTCAGTAAGGGGGCAGACGACAGGCAGACAAGTTTTTGGCACAAAGATTGAGGAGGTAAAATCAATCTATGTAAAGGTCACAGTCAGAAAGTGCTCAGAGAAAATGCCACATTGACAAAACAGATCGGTCTGACGACTAATACTCTAATACAAACTATTGAAGCTAAAAACAAGTTGGGACACGCACTTTAACAAAATGTACTTCATTTTTTTTTCTTGACATAAGATGGGTCAAGATATCAGTACGATTTTAACTAAAGCATTAAAAGTAAAGACACACAAGAAGTTTTACCATAGCAAAGGGCTTTGTTCTTATTCAGGGTACAAATAATGTATAGAATTATTTTTTTTTCTGGTATCGGTAAGATAAACTCAGATTTATTTGAGAAATAAATATTTAAATAATTACAAAGTGTATTCAATAGCGCAGCTGCTTTTATCCGCGACCAGAACCGAAAATAGAATTACAAAAAAAAGGCAAATAAACAGGATAAAAAACTGGCGGACAAAATCTTCTTAATCAACATGGTTTTCCCAGCTGGCTCAATACAGAAGAGAATTCTGAAGGGTGAAGAAATCTTAGCTAGCTGGATGTAAGTGTTCCAAGGGTTTGCTTTCAAAACACTTGGGATGCCAGGTGGTCTCCAGTGCTCAGTGGAGAACTTCCTCACCCGTGTCAATACAAACCTAGCCTCCAGGCCACTGCCATTCATACAACAACAACACCAGAACTTCATATCTCATGAAAGCTAACATATGTATGCTCATTTCAACAAAAACATCAATCGAACAGAACAAATTATATATGTATTTAATCAGCTATTTCTCTCAAATGTCAACCCATTTAATAAAGTTCAAAATCAGCGAGAAAGAATTTTATTGAAAACTTTATCAATGCCTTAAATTAAAACAAAAATGTTTGTGTTTATTCACACTACTAAACTTTAAACCAACCATTTTACAATGATTTTCTTTATTCTGTATGCGGGAGTCATATTTGGCTTTATTACCTTTATAAAATAACCTCTTAATTTGAGTTTGTTTGTTTGAAATTGTGGTTTTAGGGCCGCTTCCCTGGTATGGATTTCGCGGCCTCTTAATTTGATAGCCATATTCCTTTTAATCTGTAACTTCTGGTTGCCATGGAGATCATCAACAAGGATTAAGGCCACTATTTTCGAGGCACCTGATCTTTGTAAGCTCTTACTGGGACATTAAGTGATGGAGTTCCAAAGAATCAAGTGAAAGAAGCTACACTGTAAGCTCCCAAGAAGATTCTAAGGCACAAATCAAGAAACATCTAGTCCCACTATTGCAATACATGGTCAGGTGCTAGGTAAAAGTAAAGATTGGTCGTCATTGCTGGAAAATTTTAAAAAAATATCCAGAACAGACAGCAACAAAAAATGTGACCAATGTATAAAGAGCTAAAACTGCAACCAATATATTATTAGAAACTACAAGATTGTAACCCATATATAAAGTAAAACATTTTAACCCATACAGAAAGAACTATTACATTATTACTCATATAGAAAGAACTAAAAGATTGTAACCCATATAGAAAGAAGTAAAACACTGCAAGCCATTAAGAAAGAACTATAACATTGTTACTCATATAAAAAGAACTACAAAACTGCCCACTGATAATGACAACTTTGGACAACGGATACATATAAAACTATCATTGTCCCAAATCCATCTGTTATTAAAACCACTATTTCAGCAATTAGCGGCATAGAAACACACAGTTTGCATTTACATTACACAATGCTCTTCGGTTGTATTTTCTTACAACATCAATCCCCAGCCATAGTTCAGTCAAACAGTGACCTAGTTTTAAGAGTGTAAGAACATATTAGTCATCCCATTGAGGGCTGATTGAAAGCGGCCAGGTGACATATTCTAGAATATGAAGGATAAGCTTACTCTTATAAAGGCTTCTACCTATATATCAGAACCTAGCTAAGACCCCTGTGTAAGTTAACGCCCACCTATTAATCAGCCAGGGTTGGACAGAACCTAGTTTCAAGAGACTCACTACCAGGAAAGGTAAAATGTTATGAAGTGTCACCTTCCCATGTGATCCTGCATTTGAACAGCGATAACAAATTACACTCAATTTGCCTAAAAAACGGAACCACTTGACACATGTGATATAATATACTTCAAACATTTATCAGGTAAAGCTCTATACAACCGGACATTTGATCTCACTAAATTCTTATGTTATCAACAACAGGAAAGAAGCCTAGATCTTATCTTGTTTGTTTTGTAGTATGTACAGCAGACAAATAATGGCCATTTCCTGTCTCAAAGCGTTTGTAACACCAGACAGCTACTGGAAATTTTAGTAACACATAGATTTTTATTATTATTATTTTTTTGTAACAACCCAGAATAATGGCTTCATATATAACCTCTCGCCAGGCTAAACCAATTGTTTTATTTCATAATAAGTGTTAAAGGTAACCATGGATCACCTAAAGGGCAACTAAGACTTTATGATACAGATTTGTTTGTTTGTTTGTTTGTTTGATTGGTGTTTAACGTCGTACTCAAGGGTATTTCACTTATATGACGACGGA